>RXON01001429.1:0-49630 GCA_009667805.1 Leptobrachium leishanense | reverse complement strand
TCCCACATACTTCTAGCAGATTTATGCAAATTGTAATTTGTGTCTTGTCACTGCCACATCATGGGGGGTCCACCTGATTATAGGAGGGAATTGTAATCCGTGTCTTGTCACTGGCTGCCAGCTATCAGGGTGTCTCACTGAGTTATACCAGAGTTCTGTAAATCTTTAATCTTTATACCAGAGTTGAATCAGAGTTCTGTATATAGTTAATCTATATATCACTCACTATGTCTGAAAGAACAATAAGAACAGGCAGACGCTCCCAGACACAGATAAGAGGGCAAGCAGCCCCTGTGTCGGGAGGCTGTGCCTTTGGTCGTGGTGGACGTGGTGCATCCTCTGCAGGGGCACGCTTGTCCTTTCTAACTGGTGCTGGCCGTCTTAAGCAGCAGCAACATACAGAGGATTTGGTGGATTGGCTAACCAGGCCATCCTCATCCTCCGAGTCCTCTGCCAGCCAGGCTTGTAGTGCTTTACAGTCCACCTCAGCTGCCAAAGCATCTAATGCAGCCTCCATGTCCACAGCTACTCCTGCCGTAGTCTCACTATCACACACGGAGGAGTCAGCTGAATTGTTTGACTACAATGAGAGTGACATGCTGCTTGAGGATGCGCAGCAAGTACAGTGCTCTGATTCAATCTCTGAGGTTGAGGAAGGGAGTATAATGAACCTAGAGGAAGGGGGTGCCAGTGACACACAAATAACTGGCACTCATGTTGCCCCAGCAGCTGCAGCATACTGCCAAGTTGGCTCCAGTGACAAGGAGATAGGGGGTGAAGATGACATTGATGATGAGGTCACTGACTCCACCTGGGTGCCAGATCGAACAGAGGAATCAAGTGAGGAGGAGGGGGAGGAGGAGGAGGCACAGTAAACATGAGGCACAACATCCTCTATGACCAACCGTAGCCCTAGCCAGTCCAAGGCTGGCAGATGTCAGAGCTGCCCCAGTGCAGAGCGCTGTTGTCGCAAAGCACACATGCAGGAACTCTGTTGTCTGGGAGTTCTTTAAGAAATGTGCAGCAGAGCGCACCGTTGCTATCTGTAATCTATGTCAGAGGAGGCTGAAGCGTGGGAAAGACACCGGACACTTGGGTACCACGTGCTTGAGGCGACATATGAACACCTGCCTCACATCCCGTTGGTGCAAAACTTTGCCTAGGTCCTCCTCATCTGTCTCTACCCCCACTGTATGTCCTGCCATGTCATTGCCTACAACCTCCACTGACAGGGATGATGCTACAGTAATGGATGTACCAGCTCCTTCCTCAAATGTGACATCATCCCATCAGCTGAAGATTTACGCAGTCAGATTACGTTGCCGCAGCTGCTGCAGCGTAAGAAAAAATATAGTCCCAACCATCCCCAAGCACAGCGTCTAAATGCCAGCTTAGCAAAATTACTCGCATTGCAGCTGCTGCCTTTCCAGCTGGTGGACTCTGCTCCCTTCTGTGAATTTGCTGAATGTGCTGTACCACAGTGGCAGGTTCCAAAACGCCATTACGTTTCACGCAAAGCCATTCCAGCACTATACCAGCACGTGGAAGACAATGTTATCAAGTCATTGGGAAAGGCAGTCAGCAACAAGGTGCATGTGACTTTAGACACGTGGTCCAGCAAGCATGGACAGGGCCGTTACATTTCCTTCACGGCAGACTGGGTAACTCTGATTGCAGCTGGGAGGGATCCAAGACGGGGCTCTGTGCTGGAGCTTGTTCATCCACCATGCCTCCAGAAAGCTGCTTGTATGAGGTCTGTCTGCTCCACCACCTCTTCCTCCTCCTCCTTCTGTGTCTCTGGCGAAGTGGCAGTTAAACCGACGCGTGGCAGGGGCTACGCAATGGCTCAAGCAAAAAGATGCCATACTGTAGACATGTGCATTCGTTTTAGTACTAAAACGATTTAGTCCGAATTTTGGGATAATTTAGTTTTAGTATGATTCAAGAGAAACGAAACTGCTCAGTACAAAAAACAAAAGAAACTAAAATAAAATGCACTACATTTTAGTTTCAGTCCTTTTTGTGATATTACATTGAGTGAAGGAGACCAGCAATGAAGAGCGCAACATCGCAAAGCTACAGAAAAGGTTTGTATGCGTAATCCTTCCCAACCCCTACCCGAAACTCAGACCGTGATAGAGCTCCAGAATACTCACTCGCAGCACAGGAGAGGAAACCTTTAATTAACCCTTGCATGTCCATGAGGCAGACAAGATGATAAAAGCAACTGGAGAAGGAAAACATTCAAATAAATCACACTGAAAGCTAATGACAGAGGAGGGCTGGATAGTAAAAACCCCTTTATAATAAGCAGCGCTGGGAGAAAAGAGGGACTTTATAAAATGTGCGTTATCTCCCCTCCCGCTCTGCTTAATAGGGGCTTAGGACTGATACATTTTATATTATTCAGGAGCACTATCCCCCTTTCCTCATCTATAATACACGTTTTATATGAAGTCTCTCTCCTCTCCCTGTGCTGCTTGTTATAAAGTTTTTTTTTACATCTGATACACTTAGTATCCAGCTCTCACAGTTACTCTGTCATTATGAGCCTTCAGTGTGATTTATTTGAATGTTTTCCCTGGATTTAAAGTGCTTTATTTTATTATAAAAATAAATTTGCACCAGTCATCTCTTCTCTGAGCTTTCAGACTGATTAATGTTAATATTTTCCCTCTCCCCTGCTTTTATATTCCTGTCTGTCTCCCCCACAGAGATACAAAGTTTAAGTAAAAGTTCTCACTCCTGTGCTGGATAAGCATTGCATTCTGAAGTTCTGCACCCTCCACGTGCAAATGCAATAAGATGTTCTATACAGAGAGGGGCATTAATTAATGCAGGAGGATGTTCTATACATTATAAAGAGAGGGGTATTAATGCAGGAAAATGTTATATACATTATACAGAGAAAGGTATAAATTGAGGAGGATGTTCTAAACAGAGAGGGACATTAATTAATTCAGGAGGATGTTCTATACATTATACAGAGAGGGGTATTAATTAATACAGGTGGATGTTGTATACATTATACAGAGAGGAGCCTTTTTTTTAGCCCTTTAAATCCAGTGGCTGTGAGCACTGAGATTGGCAGCTTGTTATATTATCTCTCAGTACAATGTATCAGGCTCAGCTGTTACAGTAACTGACTGTAACAACGCTCAGAGTTTCAGTAAAACAAGGAAATAATATTGTTCTAACCTCTTTTATATAAAAATATTATTTACTAGTTTTACGGAAACTCTGAGCGCTGTGATGAGCAGCAGTCAGTTACTGTAACAGCTTTGCCTGACACATTGTGCTGAGAGTGAGAGATACTGTAACAAGCAGCAATCTCAGCCCACTGAGGAGCCACTACAATAGTAATTGTATCCACTGGTTTTCGGATGAATGAAATTAGTTTTCATACTAAAGAACTGAAAACGAATTTCTTTAGCAACTAAATAAATTGCATTTTAGGACTAATCCATTAGTTCAAAACAAAATTTTGTGCTGTGCACATGTCTACCATACTGTGCTTGAGCTGGTTTGTTTAGGGGACAGGAGCCACACCGGGCAGGAAATTCTGTCAGCTCTGCAGGGGCAGGTGCAGAGATGGTTAACACCACGCCAGCTTCAGATGGGAATGATCATCTGCGATAATGGCAGCAACCTTCTCTCCGCCCTACGCAAGGGTAAATTGACGCATGTACCATGCCTAGCACACGTCCTAAATCTAGTGGTACAGCGTTTCCTAACCAAGTACCCAGGGCTGCCAGAGCTTCTCAGCCAGGCCAGAAAAGTCTGCAGCCACTTCAGACGGTCATTCCCAGCAAGCATTCGCCTGGCAGAAATTAAAAGAGAATTCCACCTTCCCACAAACCGTCTGATCTGTGACATGCCCACCAGGTGGAACTCGACATTAGCAATGCTGCAGCGTCTGCACAAGCAGCAGAGGGCCATCAACGAGTACCTGTGTGAGTATGACACAAGGACAGGTTCAGGTCAACTTGGATTCCCCCCCCCGCAGTGGCTGATGATCAAGGATGCATGCACTGTACTGTCACCATTTGAGGAGGCAACAAGGATGGTGAGCAGGGACAGTGCATGCATCAGTGACACAATTCCTTTAGTGTTCCTGCTGGAGCACTCTCCGCAGGGAATTATAGATGTGGCTCTAGAGGCAGAGCAGCGGGAGGAAGAGGAGGCCTTCCCTAGCTCTCAAGGCCCCAGTCTTTCCGCAGACAGCATTCCAGCGGGTCCTACTCAGATCAGACAGGAGGAGGATGAGGAGGAGGAGGAATATTTAAGTAGTGGGGGCATTGAAGGTGGGGATTCCTCAAGGGAGGGTTTGTGTGCCCATAAACACAAGGGCTAGTGCGTGGCTGGGAGGAGGAAGTGCACGATACGGTCATCCTCATTGACCAGGAAGACTTGGAAGCTATTGCCACCTCCAACCTACGCTGCATGGGCTCCCTTATGATGCAATGCCTGCTAAAGGACCCCAGGATTCGTGCTATCAAGTAGAGGGATCATTACTGGTTGGCAACCCTTCTTGATTCACGATACAAGGGTAAAGTTGCAGAGCTCATCCTGCCCTCACAGAGGGAGCACAGCATGAAAAAACTTGAGGACGCTCTAAAGCGACACTTGTGTAACACCTTTCCAGGCACTGGTAGGTTACCAAGTGATGACACACGTGCTTCTGAGGCTGCGGATGATCAGAGGAATAGTGGTGAAGGCCAGGGCCGCTTGACTGATGCATTTTTTAATTTTTTTAGTCCACGACGCCCAGGGACGTCAAATGTAGGCACCCATTGCCAGCGTCTTCACCATATGGTGCAAGACTACCTAGGGGCAAGGGAAGACCTGGATACCTTTCCAGCAGATGATCCACTGGCTTACTGGGTGTTGAGATTGGATCACTGGCCAGAATTTAGCCAATATGCTATGCAGCTACTAGGTTGCCCTTCATCCAGCGTGCTTTCTGAAAGGACGTTCAGTGCCGCTGGAGGTTTTGTCACAGACAAAAGAGTGTGTCTGTCCACCGACTCTGTAGACCGGCTGACATTTATAAAAATGAATACAGAAAAAATGGCGTCGCGCCCATACTCACTTATTTTTGGAGGGGCAGCAACTGCCAGGAGTAACAGCCCAGTCAATGTATAAAACATAACAAGGAAAGAGTGTCATCTGCGCTCATTTCTATGTGTTCCATGTACAACAAAAATGAGGTTTTGTTTGTTTCAATGGCCATTGCAACGTAAGCCCACTCGCCACTTCAAGGCACCTCTTTAGAGTGGGTACCTAACAATTGTAACCAAAAGGCCACTCTACTGAGCAGCTCCAAGCCCCTCCAGCTGCTTTTCAGCGAAGGAGAGGCAAAGATGGTGGCTTTTATTTATACACGCACCAAACACTTCCCATTTGGGATCCAAAACAAAAACATGGAAAGAGGAACAGCTGCAGAACGACGGACTGGTGTTACAAGCATGAACATGGTGTTACATGCATTTATAAAAATGAATCAGTCCTGGTTCAGCAGTTATCAATCCCCTGATGCTGACGTAACGGAATAGATCGGGGATGTCTTCTGCATGCACAAAACCTCCAGCACTGAACTCTTCCACAATACCACAAAAGGGTTACGGTGTGAATGCACTTGCTGCCATGAAAGGCACAATATTTGGCTGCACTGACGCCTGTGCCAGATTTATATCATTTTCATTTTTTGAACAGCAGGGTCCAACCCTGCACTCTTCCACAATACCACAAAAGGGTTACAGTGTGAATGCACTTGCTGCCATGAAAGGCACAATATTTGGCTGCAATGACGCCTGTGCCACATCTATATCATTTTAATTTTTTGAACCGCAGGGTCCAACCCTGCACTCTTCCACAATACTACAGAAGGGTTACTGTATGACAGTACTTGCTGGCAGTCTGGCACCAAAAGCACAGTATCTGGGTGCACTGACTCCTTTACCAGATTCATATCTTTTTAATATAGGACCACATGGTCCACCCCTGCATTCTTCCACAATACTACAGAGGGGTTACTGTATGATGATACTTGCTGGCCTGGCAGTCTGGCACCAAAGGCACAATATCTGGGTGCACTGACACCTTGACCAGAATCATATCTTTTTAATATAGGACCACATGGTCCACCCCTGCATTCTTCCACAATACTACAGAGGGGTTACTGTATGATAGTACTTGCTGGCCTGGCACCAAAAGCACAATATCTGGGTGCACTGACGCCTTTAACAGATGCATATCTTTTTAATATAGGACTGCAAGGTCCACCCCTGCATTCTTCCACAATACTACAGAGGGGTTACTGTATGATAGTACTTGCAGGCCTGGCACCAAAAGCACAATATTTGGGTGCACTGCCACTGACGCCTGTATCAGATTCATATCCTCAGAGGGGTTACGGTGTGACGGCATTGTTGCCGACGCTAAAGGCACAATTTTAAAGCACCTATTGCTACTTTCATCCAAAGCCTGCATAAGTTTCATAATAATTTAGCCAAAAAATCACTAAACTTTTTCTGCGTGTCTGAAAATGTCTCCTCTTTTCATACAGACTGCCGCCCCAAGCAGTTGTTTATGGATAGATTAAAGGAAAAGTATTTACCGTCATTTGAAACGTAATTTTTTTGTTTAAGTGTTTCTATACATCCTAGAAATCCGCCACTTCACGGGCAGGTTATGGGGACCTCCTAGGCACGATATTTGAAGGAATTTATCGTTTTTAACGTTTTTTTTAAAACTTTTTGTCCTTGTTTCCTGTCCCCCAGGGCACTACCCGGACCCCCATACACCTTTTATGGTAAATATCTAGCATATATGCCCTCTTGGAGGGCACGCTAAAAACCGAATTCTCAGCCCCATTGACTTGTATTGAGTTCGGGTTCGGATTCGGATTCGAACATTTGGAAAGTTCGGGTTCGGGTACGAACCCGAACTCGGGCGTGTTCGGCTCATCCCTATCCGCCACTTCACGGGCAGCTTATGGGGACCTCCTAGGCACGATATTTGAAGGAATTTATCGTTTTTATTTTTTTATTTTAAAACATAAATTTTTATTACATTTCTGCCATCAAAAATACAAATAAATACCAAAAATAACCATAACAAAGGGCAGGAGGGGGGGGAAGAGGGGGGTTGCAGCGAAGTAAAATATTATGTGTGTACCAGGGTCGGTAACCCGGTCACAGTCCACATGCCTTATAGATTTTGTGTATGTCCCAAAGTGTCCAGGGGTCCGATTTGGGTGGATGTATGTCTTCCGATGTCACAATTCGTGAGTCAAATCCACGATATTGGTTTAATAAGTGAATAACTTGTTTTTTAGTAGGTACTAATGTGGACTTCCAATTTCGTGCTATGAGCAAAGAGGTTGTGGAAATGAGAATAAATAACATCCTTCTTTGAGGTTTTGGGAGGTTGATCATACCCAATAAAACAATCTCCGGTTTGTGAGGGATCAGCATGCCGAGGACCTCGGTCGCCATTATCGAGATGTCCTTCCATAATGAATTTATTTTGGGGCAATGCCACCAAATGTGACTCATAGAACCTTGTGCTAGGGAGCATCTCCAGCATACCTCCGGTTGGTTCCGCACGTATTTTTTAATTCTGTCTGGAGTGAGGTACCATCTATAAAGGATCTTTCGTTGTGTCTCTAATAAGGTGACGCACCGAGTAGCTCCCACCCCAAACATATAAGCTGTGGCCCATTGGGTTGGTGTAAAAGATTGTTCCAGTTCCCGTTCCCAACTTTTTTGAAACGTCCAAGTAACAGCTTTTTGTGGGGTATTAAGCACTCTATAATACATCGAAATCGCTTTAGTAGTGGTGTGAGAGTCCAAACAGAATAGTTCAGTTTCTGAGAGTAATGGAACCTTAGCAGACAGTGTAGGAAAGATCTTCTGAGCTTTAAGATAAGAGTGTATTTGCATATATGATAAAAACATTGCACGTGGAACCTTGAATTTAGTACACAATGTCTCAAAAGGTAGAATGGAGGTCGCGTCAAAGAAATGATGAAGGTTTAACACTCTGTAATGAGCCCATCTAGCATAATCTCCTTGAGGAAGTAGATACCTAAAAGATTCCACGGGTGTAGCCATAGAGATCGGATAATGATTTGTGAAAGAGCGGAACCCTTTATCCCATATCTTAAGGTGTAACACCGTACTGGCCAGTGGGAAGTCTATCCGCGGTCTGTCTTTGACGGGGACCCAAAGTAATGTTGCCAGATCATGTCCCTCCATATATGCTGCCTCAATGGTTAGCCATTGTGGTGTGGGGCGTGCATGAAAGGACTCCGATAAGGATGCCAGGCACGCTGCCCAATAATAATGTTGCACGTGTATCATGTTCAGACCTCCATCTCTGTGTCTATAACTTAATAGCTTCCGAGGAACTCTAGGTCTTTTATTGTTCCAGACATAAGAGGCCAAAACAGATTGAACCTTAACCAGATAATATCGGGGCAAATTTAGGGGCAGGGCACGGAACACATACAGTAGTTTTGGTAATATAATCATCTTTGCGGCCGCCATTCTACCCAGCCACAAGACTTCTTTCATTCTCCATCTATGGATAAGCAATCTTATCTCAGAAAGTACACGTTCATAGTTATATTGAAAAAGATCTTCAGATTTCCCCGAGATTCTAAGTCCCAAATAAACCAAATAAGTAGAGCGCCAATCAAATTTATATTGCATTTTAAGAGTGTCTAGAAAAGGTTGTGTCATATTAATTGCAAAGCTTGCGTTTTAAGTAAGTTCACTAAATGAAAGGACACCTTGCTGTACGCCTCTAGCTCGTGATATATAAGCCGATAAAGACACCTCTGGGTCAGTCAACGTCAGAAGGATGTCGTCCGCATACAGTTGTTGTTTATATGTTGTGGGACCTATTGGGACACCTCTAATGTTATCATTCTGGCGGATAGCCTGTGCCAGTGGTTCCAACACCAGGGCATATAATAGGGGGGAAAGAGGGCACCCCTGACGTGTGCCGTTTGTAATCACAAATTCGTCAGACATAAATCCCGATGTCAGAACTCTAGCTGATGGGGAATCATACAGGGCCTTTACTGCTGTCAACAGCGGGGGGGGGGGAACCCATACATCTTAAGGGTTTCGTGGAGAAATAGCCAATTTACCCTATCAAAGGCTTTCTCAGCATCCAGGGACAATACCAAGCAAGGACAACCTGACCGCTGCAAGGTTTCCATCAAGTTGATCAACTTTTTTGTGCTATCTGGTCCTTGCCTGCCAGAAATAAACCCCACCTGGTCCTGGCCAATTAAAGTCGGTAAAATGTATTGTAGTCTATTCGCCAAAATTTTCCCATATAATTTTATATCTACATTAAGAAATGAGATCGGGCGAAGATTACGTCATTCGTCCGGGGCCTTGCCTGGTTTAGGGAGTGTAATTATGTGAGCCCGTAACATATCTGTCGGGAATGTACCCTGTTCTCGGGCAACGTTAAAAATCGAGTGTAGGTGCGGCAGGAGGTGAGAGGTAAAAGTCGAGTAGTATAGACCATTAAGGCCGTCAGGACCGGGGCTTTTCGTTTTTGTAGTCCTTTAATCACTTCAGAAATTTCATCTAGAGAAATGGAGAAGCTAGTTTTGTCATTTGTGATGGGGATATTTTCGGCAGGTGTAGCGTATGTAGATAATCAGAGATGGTGTCGGGGGTAGGCTGTATCACATTGTCGTCTGTGGATAGGTTATACAGTGTCTCATAAAAATCTGCGAATTCATTAGCTATATCTAATGGATTATGTATTAGACCCTTGTTAGTTTTGAGGTGAGAAATTCCTTGTGTGGCAGGGGGAGGTTTTAGTCTACGAGCCAAAAGTCTGCCCGGTTTATTTTGAAACGCATAAAACCGCGTCTTCATCCTGTGCATGGTTAAATTAAATCTGTCCGCTTCCAAGTCAGCAAGTGAGCGTAGGGCATCGTCCAAAGCGTCCGCCAGTTCCGCCGTCGGGGACAATTTGTTCTGGGTGTCTATATCTTGGATGTTCCAAAGAACCTCCAAGCGGTGTGCTGTGTGTTGCTTTTTAAGTCGTGCTCCCCACTGGATGCATACACCCCTAATGACTGCTTTATGAGCTTGCCATATACCAAAAGGGTTTACCTCCGCGGACGCGTTTTCCTTAAAATAATTAGTTAGTGCTTCATTAATTGCCAGAGACGCCGGCTCATGTTTTAATATGTGTTCGCTAAATCTCCAGGGTGGTCTCGCATGAGAATGAAATTCGTCCTGTAAGTCGAGAAGCAGTGGGGCGTGGTCAGACCATGTGAAGGGGAGTATATCGCATGTGGTAACGCGGGAGAGTAAATTCGATGATAGTAGAAAATAGTCTATGCGTGAGTAACTATTGTGTACTCCCGATCGGAAAGTATAATCTCTCTCTGTAGGATGGAGCAGGCGCCATGTATCATATAAATGGTGTTGTCCAAGGAGAGAGTGCAGCCTTGAAAACTGTCTCCCTGCTTGAATACCCGTAGGGACCGAACGGTCTTTCGTTGGGTCCATACATAAATTCAAATCGCCACAGACTATTAGATCGCCTGATAAAATGTCCGTAAATTTGTTTAAAAGATGCGTCAGAAATTGTGTTTGAGAATTATTAGGGGCGTAAGTCGCTACTATCGTGTACACCCTGCCATTGATTGTGCAAATTAAAATAATATATCTGCCTCTGGGGTCCGTAATAAATCTGTGAGTCTGCATTGTTATTCTGTTGTGAATCAATATCGTCACCCCTCTAGACTTAGCCCTGTACGTCGAATGAAATTGAGTGCGGTAGTGAGGTGTATACAGTTTAGGGTGATCCAGTCTCCTAAAGTGTGTTTCCTGGAGGCAGACTATATCCGCGTCATACGTACGAAGATCTTTATATAAAGAGTGACGTTTAACTGGTAAGTTTAAACCTTTCACATTATACGATACTATCCTCATAAAAGTCTACAAAATAAATGTTAGGAACAGATAAACAACATTTTAAGCGAATGACTTGACCTCTCGTCCAATAGTGCAATAAGAAGGATCTAGAATCGCTGCAACCCCCCAGGGACTGGGAGAAGGGGGAAAAGGGGAATAAAACCAAAACAAAAAAACATCGCAACATAGCGACAAAACTTGGTGCGTTCCAGAACGCCATACTCTCCATCGGAGCCTCCTGTCTGGGAGACATCCGTGCCCTTAACTAAGAAGGGGGAGAAACGAAAAAAGGGGGGGTAGGTCCATCTGCCACCAGCAGCGAGACCAAGATGTCAATCGTTAAGCCACCAGTTTTACCCGTCCTGCGTCCTTCGGCCAAAAGCGTGTAAGGTTTCCATCACAAGGAACGGATCTGCGAGGGCTTGACTTTCTCGTGCCCATCCAGTCAGCGTTGGCGCCAGTCCGGTGTCACCTTTTTTAATGTAGACTTGCGTTCCTGGGCATCCTCGTGTAGTTGAAGGCCCCAAGACTCCAGGGTTGTTCGGCCCTCAGTAGGAGATGTGAGGACTGTGGTAACCCCCTCGCGGAGAACAATTAACTTGGTGGGGAATCCCCACCTGTATAGTATACCAGCATCCCGTAGAGCCGTTGTTAACGGACGAAATAGTCTTCTTTGTTGTAGTGTTACTTTAGAAAAGTCCGGGTAAATTTCCAGATGGTCGTATTGGGAACCCAATATTTCTGGTTTACGCATTGCTCGCAAGACATCTTCCCTAGGTTTATAGTAGTGCATCTTAAGGATCACGTCCCTAGGTGCTTTTTGAGGGGCAGATGGTGGTTTTGGTATACAATGTATTCTGTCCATGAGTAACGTGTCAGGAGCAACTCCGGGAAGCAAGTGTGTAATTAAGTCCGTTACATAAGCCATGAGGTCTCGGGGATGGATCGTTCTCTGGGATTCCTCGAATTTTGAGGTTATGGCGGCGAGACCTGTCCTCAAGATCCGCCAGTTTATTTGTACATTGCAATAGTTTGGATTCCAAAGATTCTACTGCTGCGGCCATAGTGTTGTGTGCGTCCGCCATTTCAGACATTTTTTTCTAGGTGTGAGGTCCGGTCTCCAATCTCTTGAATATCCTTGCGGATGTCCGCCGACACAGTATCTAGGCGCGCTGACAGGGAGGATGAAAATTCCTTAAATAATTTCTCCATTCGGGCGGTGAACGCCATTAAATCTCCTCAGAGGTGCCTGCCGTCGAAGCAGGGAGTGGGACGGGGAGCCGCCGCCATTTGGGGATCTGTATCCTCTCGGCGTTTACTGGGCCGGGGAGTGAAAAACTCCTTCGTTCCCGGCGCTTTTTTCCCCTTTGCGGTAGCCATCGTGACGGCTGTGTATTCCGATTGGGGATTGCGGTACCTTAAAGGGTGTATGTGGTCTCTGGCGGCTGAAATCCGCTGTTCCTCGCTGTCTGGTCTGGAGCCGGACTAAAACGTGTCCGCCATGCTCCGCAGTTGGCTCCGCCCCCATCGTTTTTATTTTTGACCCTTATTTCATGGAAAACTCACTGTCCCTTTAAAACATTTGTTTTTTTACTTTTTGTCCTTGTTTCCTGTCCCCCAGGGCACTATCTGGACCCCCATACACCTTTTATGGCAAATATCTAGCATATATACCCTCTTGGAGGACACTCTAAAAATCGAATTTTAAGTCCCATTGACTTGTATTGAGTTCGAGGTCGAATTCGAACATTTGAAAAGTTCGAGTTGGAATGCGAACCGAACTCGGGGGTGTTCGGCTCATCCCTACTCACCACTCAGTGGGGGCATCAGTTGTAGTCTGAGGCAGTAATATCACTTCAGGCCATTTGGAATGTGCATCCACCACCACTAAGAACATCTGTCCATTCACTGGTCCTGCAAAGTCAATATGAATCCTCTCCCATGGGTTAAGAGGCCAAAGCCAGGGCTGAACTGCACCTCTAGGATCGCATCTCTTAGTCTGGGCACATCTTGAACAGGCTGCAACATAATTACAGATATCCTCATCCAAACCTGGCCACCATACATGACCCCTGGCTTTTTGTTTCATCCAGACTATTCCTGGATGCCCTTCATGCAAAATTTGTAACGTGGGTTTCTGCAAGGTTGGAGGAACAATTAGCCGCTCTCCCATAGCAAGCATCCCTCTCTGACTGACAGCTCAAGATTCCGGCAGTGAAAAGGTCGGAGACGTGGAGAGGTTTGAAATGGCCAACCATGTTGTACATTTATTTATTTATTTATTTGCAAAGTATTTTACCAGGAAGGATACATTGAGATTGCTCTCGTTTTCAAGTATGTCCTCGGGAAAATAAGACAAGACTTTCTGAAGATCAGCATCCTTACTGGTCTCTTGGTTTCAACGGCAGTAAGTGATTTGCTAAAGTAAATGGAAGTTGGTGAATCCCGAACATAATTGGTGGAGAGTGGAAGAGGAAGGCGTGAAAACGCATCTGCATTTGTATGTTTATCATGAGGCCTGTATGGGATTTCATACGGATAAGCCCCCAGCAGTAAGGGTAGACCTCTGGAGACGAGCGGCGGTGCTCTGAGAAATACTCTTTGTAGGATTGAATATTGCCAATAGCGGCTTATGACGGTCAACAGCGTAAAAGATCGGCCATAAAATATAAAAGTGAAACTTTCTTCAGGGCCAGATTATCGCTAAAGCCTCCTTGTCAATTTGTGAATAATTGCGCTCAGCTGGGGTGAAGGAGCAAGAAGCAAAAGCTACAGGTGGATCTGTACCATCAGGCATGGAATGGGACAGCACAGCTCCCGGCCCATAAGGAGAAGCATCACAGGCGATACTCAGTGGTTTAGACAAATCACAGTGAACCAAGACTCGGGAGCTGTATATTAGTTCCTTTGAAGCTTTTAAAGCAGCCGAGCAGGACTCTGTCCATTTCCATTTTTGTTGTTTTTCCAAAAGCCTATGCAGCGGAAACAAGGTATGGGCTAAATTGGGCAAAAATGTATTGTAATAGTTCAACAGCCCAAAATATGAGCGCAACTGAGTTACATTCGTTGGTATGGGCCAATGCTTTCACTTTCTCATTAGTGGTGTGAAGTCCAGTTTTATCAATGACATGACTACAAAATTCCAGGTGATCTTTCAAGAACTCACATTTGTTTATATTAACTTTGAGTCCGTTATCTATTAGTATCTGGAGCACGTCTTGTACATTCTGCCGGTGCTCCCTCTCCGTTCGGCCAGTGATCAGCATGTCATCTAGCAGACATTGTGTCCCCGGCACTCCAGCAAGCAATTCATCCATTGTACGCTGCCAAAGTGCTGGTGCTATCCCAAATACCATTCTGTTATACTGGAACAGCTCCTTATGAGTATTGATGGCGAGGTAAGGCCTGGATTCTGGATGCGCTGGTAACTGCAGGTATGCATGTTTGAGATCCAGCTTGGTGAACTGCTGTCCCCAGGCCAAAGTCGCAAAAATGTCCTCAATCTTTGGAAGTGGATACTTATCCACAGCAAGTTGAGAATTAACGGCCATACGGAAATCCCCACATATCCCAATGTCTCCATTCTTTTACGCACAGGCACAATCGGGGAGGCCCATTCACTGCAGCGCACTCTGGAAATGATCCCAAGGCTCTCCAGACGCGTCAATTCTGCCTCAACCCCCAGCTTTGCTCGGGAGACAGACAGAATCGGATGGAAAACGGCTTCAGAAATATCCCTGGATTTTGCAAGAAGTAAAATGGGGAGTGAGTTCCCTTTGTCTCTGGGCTCAGGCATGGTCCTTTGTTCTCTGGGCATACACATGGTTTCTGTGATTGGTTACACTAGGGAGATAAGCAGTGAAGGGGGAGGGGCATAGGTGGTAGAAAAGAATTGTGTGTGGCAATCTGTATCAGAGCTAATCTTTTTCTTTTCCCACCCTACCCACCCTGTTTTTTAGGTTTGCTGCTTCCCTACAACATCGAAAAGGTCACGACGACAGAAGCGCCACAGATAGGGGCAAATTAAGTGGTGATTCAGCCAGTCATTCAAGACCGCCCGTGGTTTCCCATATGGAGATATACCATGTCGCATGAACCTGGCTGGTGGTTTCTGCGGCCAAGGCCAGGGGATTGAGGTTGATTTAACTTCAGGCCTATAGATTAATATACTAAGCAAGAATCCGTTTCATTGGTGGACGGGGGTTAAAGACTTTCACATGTCTAGCCTCGTACTATTTGTAAAGGATTCCGGGGCTGAGGAGTCTTAAGATGGAGGATAAAGCAGAATGCAGGCAATAACGTATAGAAGATCCTTGCTCTTTTCAACCCAAAATTAGACTTGTGCACCGATTTTTTTTTCGGTTCGATTCGGTTCGTTCGGATTTTGTAAATTTTCGTTTCGGCTCATTTCGGCCGATTTCCATTTCGGTTCGGTTAGTTTTCGGTTCGTTTTTCGTATCGGCTTTTTTTCCTGATTTCGGAAATTTATGTGTTTTTTGGAACATCTGTTCTCCTCGTTTCAAAGTGTCTATTCGTTTTGACGTAAACTAATGGTTTTTCAGATCCGATATTTCTGTCGATACGATAATTCTGTCGATACGATAATTCTGCCATTCAGATTTCTCATGTTTTACAAGAAGGATACATTGAGATTTCTCTGGTTTCCCGGGAAGGATACATTGAGATTTCTCTGGTTTCCCGGGAAGGATAGTTACATAGTTACATAGTTACATAGTTATATAGGCTGAAAAAAGACATGCGTCCATCGGGTTCAGCCTCTCCCACATAACCTACTGCTGTTGATCCAAAAGATCAACTTCATACATTGAGATTTCTCTTGTTTTCCAGGAAGGATACATTGAGATTTCTCTGGTTTTACAAGAAGGATACATTGAGATTTATCATGTTTTACAAGAAGGATACATTGAGATTTCTCTGGTTTCCCGGGAAGGATACATTGAGATTTCTCTGGTTTTCCAGGAAGGATACATTGAGATTTCTCTGATTTTACAAGAAGGATACATTGAGATTTCTCATGTTTTACAAGAAGGATACATTGAGATTTCTCTGTTTCCCGGGAAGGATACATTGAGATTTCTCTGGTTTTCCAGGAAGGATACATTAAGATTTCTCTGGTTTTCCAGGAAGGATACATTGAGATTTCTCTGGTTTTACAAGGATACATTGAGATTTCTCTGGTTTTCCAGGAAGGATACATTGAGATTTCTCTGGTTTTACAAGGATACATTGAGATTTCTCTGGTTTCCCAGGAAGGATACATTGAGATTACTCTGGTTTTCCAGGAAGGATACATTGAGATCTCTCTGGTTTTACAAGAAGGATACATTGAGATTTCTCATGTTTTACAAGAAGGATACATTGAGTTTTCTCTGGTTATACAAGAAGGAAACATTGAGGTTTCTCTAGTTTCCTGGGAAGGATACATTGAGATTTCTCTGGTTTTACAAGAAGGATACATTGAGATTTATCTGGTTTCCCGGGAAGGATACATTGAGATTTCTCATGTTTTACAAGAAGGATACATTGAGATTTCTCTGGTTTCCCAGGAAGGATACATTGAGATTTCGCTGATTTTACAAGAAGGATACATTGAGATTTCTCTGGTTTTCCAGGAAGGATACATTGAGATTTCTCTGGTTTTACAAGAAGGATACATTGAGATTTCTCATGTTTTACAAGAAGGATACATTGAGATTTCTCTGGTTTTACAAGAAGGATACATTGAGATTTCTCATGTTTTACAAGAAGGATACATTGAGATTTCTCTGGTTTTCCAGGAAGGATACATTGAGATGGGAATGATACAAAATTACAGAATCAGCGATATAACCGAAAAATACGTTGTCCGAAATTACTGAAATTGAACCGAAATCAGGAATGGAGCCGAAATCACGAATGGAACGAAAATGATTTTCGATTTTACATATTTCTAGTCCATTCGAAAATTCCGAAAAGTTTTCGTTTCGGTTCGGAAATTTGTTTGGATCTGCCGTTTTCGGATCTGAAAAAAAAATATCGGCCGAATCCGAATGCACGAATCGGGAAATTTCGTGAAAATTCCGAAACGCACATCCCTACCCAAAATGGAGACTGCGTTTATTTACATTTTGCAAGGGACATACACACACAGAGGAAAGGTGCAGAAACAATGGAATCACACCCAGCTAGGAACAATGGATCAGATAACAGTGAGCTGGGTGACCTTAGTTGCTGGGGGGAGGGGAGGGGCTGATGGAAGCATTGGAAAACAAAAGGGATCCATTACTTACAGGGGGGTGTATACTATACAAAGACTGGATCTTAATACAGAGGTTAAGCTGTACAGAGGGAATACAATACTCTACATTATACACAGAGCAATGAAATGTAAGGAAAAATAAACACAAATAAACATTGGGGTGGCTGGTTCTTCACATAGGCAATAAGTAAGGAAGATGCTTCTGGTAGCTAACATTCATTCAATCAAGTGGTGAATTTGGTAAGGGTAGCTGGCGAGGGGATAGAGTTAGCTAAGCTTGATATAGATTCAGCCTTCAGGCTGTAACGCTGTGTCCAGAGGGTTTTCGTTTAATGGGGTGTAAGTTTGATGGGTAATTAATAGATAACTGTTTGCCCATTGGGGTGTGCAGTATCTTGTGCTCCCTTTGAAAGGCTTCGTACTTTTTTGCATTGGTTGGTGGAGAAGAGAGCGGTCAGGAGAAGTATAGTACATTACTTGGACGATTTCATGGTAACGGGTTCCAAAGGGACTGGAGAATGTGGTAGGATCAGGGAGGGTAACGATATAAGTTCTATTTCCTCCCTTGAGTTGATCGGGGAGACTTGGAGGTGGTTTGGGGGAAATGGCCAGACATTAAGATCGTATGGTCTAGCGTAATTTCAAATGGTGTGCAGGCAAATGGCCCAGGAGTGGATTCAAAGAGGTTGGGTTCAAAGCTTGGTGTTACTGGAATTTTTTATTTTCCAATCGTCAGGGAAATACAACTGTGGGGGATAGAATTGGAGAATGAAACAATCCCCCTTTTTGGTCTGATAATCAAGGTGTGGTGCAAGTACTGAATAACATGTCTGCATCATCACCGCAGGTTGTAGCCTATGTCAGGTGTTGATATGTTTGAAAAGCAATATTAATTTCACGGCAAATCACATACCGGGGGTAAGGAAGGTGGTGGCGGATACATTGTCCAGATTCAAGTGGAATGTGTTCTGACATTTGGCACCTGAGAAAAAATTTGCAGGGTGAAGATTGCCCTCCGTTTCTTTGGCAGATTGGTAGCAGTTAGAGGGCATCAATGATTGGTGAGGAGATCATTGGCGAAGAGGACATGGGCATCGTATAGCAAGCAGCGGAAGGGTTGGATCGAGTTTGAAAGGGACAGAGAAGGTAGGACAGACCGTTTGTTTTAGAATATCTACTGAAGTTAGGTGGTATGTAAATAAAGAAAGGACAGCTTGGTAACATTTTAGCTGGTATTCCATACTCTGCTCGGTTAAAGGAAGAGGAGGACTGGGCTAAACAGTTCGTGGTGAGGAAGATCTTGAGAGTGTGGGGTACAGCGGAGGACAAGGTAGGAGCTAAGATGGAGCTGATAACAATCATTTTAGGGCGGCATTTGTTTTAGCTTTTCAGGGGAACTAATTGCGCTGGGTGAACATTCTTCTCAGTTAAGAAAGGAGGATGTGAGAGTGACGAATGGAGTGGTATTGCTGCTCAGTTTTGAGTTTGTGTTGCTGCTAAGGCCCATGGTGGGGAAGTATGACCGGTGGTATGTGTGAGAGGATACTTGGAGACGGCTCCTTCAAATGGTCACATGTTCCTGGGGCACAAGGATGGTACTAACTGTCACGTTCCCACGTTCCAACCCTGTCTCCCTGCCCTCTGTATTCCTTATGTCTGTGTTTCCATGTGTTTCCCTGTGCTGCTTTCCCTGACATGCAGCTCAGGGGTTAAGTTTATTGCACGTTGAGCTTCTGCTGGTGATATGGGCTGATTACTCCCCTATATAAAGACATGGGCCCATATCACCATGCTCTTGCATCCTGGTTCACTTCAGCTACAGATTTGTTCCTGAGAGCTCAATGTTATTCTATCCTAGTTCTTTCTCAGTGTTCCCCCTTGTCTGAGTTCTAGGTTTCTGATTGACTTCCTGGTATTGACCCTCTGGCCTGGCTGACGGATTTTCTCTGGTGCTATATCTCTGCTTTGGCTCAAGGTATTACGTTTTGGTTTTGACCCCTGGCTTATTTATTGACCACTCTTCTGGACATCCCTAGCTGTTCTGTGCTTATCGTATTATAAGTTGTGTATCCCTGTATATTGAAGTCCTTCCCTGCAAGTTATTGAGTATATCTCCTTTAGGTGTCTGTGTTTTACCCAGGACTCTGCACGGCTACAACGTAACCTTTTTCCATTAGTGCAGATTCGGCCACTCTAAGGACCGAGCTATCAGTATAGGGCTTCTTCGGTATTAGCCGTGTAGAGGTCCCCAGTGTCTCCTGTGGTTTATTTCCTTACCCTGATTGTTGTGTCACACATCTCTGCGTATAGCGGCTTTTCCTCTTACCTGGGCCCTACTTGGCGCATGCCAGGTACCGCCATTGTGGCTGAACGTGACACTAACTTGTCCAGGTATCAATTCAAAATGGTTCTGCAGCAGGCCAATGAGGGGCTTGGTTGAAAGGGGAGTTGCATTTTCCCCCATTCTTTCAGGATAGGAGCTGCTACTACTGAGGCAGAATTGGGTTACCCGAAGGACCGAATTAAAAAGATGGGGAGATAGAAATTGGAAGTGTATAGGCAATATGTGAGGCCATTAAAGAAATGAGGGAAAAACTCATGGGGAACAATTGTTTTGTTTTAAAAATAATAATTTGTTTCCTTTTTCTTTTCAGTTCCGGTACACTGGTGTGTGTGCATTACAGTTAATATTTTACATTTTGGTTATTTGCAGGACGCGCACCAAGAGTGCAGATCCCTGGACACTCCTATGTGCACTGGGCGGAGAGTCACGCTGCTGGCATCAAGAAAGGAGTGAACCCAGGGTTCAGCGTAACTGAAGTAGGGATTAGATGGATAGGGAAGCGAGGTACAGGGTGGGGGCAGTCATTGGAAATAGCGCAGACATCCAGGAGAAAGTGGGGTAAGCCAGATATTATGGTACTACATTTCACCCCTGCTCTCACACACATCTTCAACCTATCTCTCTCCATTGGCTCCTTTCCATCCGCCTTCAAACATGTGCTAGTTACCCCTTTACTAAAGAAACCATCCCTAGACCCCAACTCTCCATCCAACTACCGCCCTGTATCCCTGCTTCCCTTCACATCAAAGCTCTTAGAAAAACTAGTCTTTAACCGCCTCTCCCTCTTCCTGTCCTCCAATTCCCTACTTTACGCCCTGCAATCTGGCTTCCGTCCCCTACACTCAACTGAAACTGCCCTCACCAAAGTCACCAACGACCTCCTAACTGCTAAAAAACACGGCCACTATTCTATTCTCATCCTGCTTGACCTCTCGGCTGCTTTTGACACTGTTGACCACCCCCTCCTTCTACAGACCCTCAACTCTCTGGGTCTCGGTGACACTGCACTTGCTTGGGTTGACTCCTATTTATCCAACAGGTCTTCTGTTGTCCTTTGCTGGTAACTCCTCCTCCTCATTGCCTCTATTCTGTTGGTGTACCTCAAGGCTCTGTCCTTGGTCCTCTGCTCTTTTCCATCTACACCTCCTCCCTGGGCAAAATCATCAACAGCTTTGGCTTTAATTACCACCTCTACGCTGATGACACTCAGATCTACTTCTCTACCCCTGATCTCTCTCCACCTGTCCTTTCAAAAGTCAGTGACTGTTTATCTGGCATCTCCTCCTGGATGGCCTCTGAAGGGATTTCACCCTTGATTCCCTTCCCCTACACAGTTAAAACATCCAAAAGTCCTTATGTATCTAAATAATAAAACTCATGTTTTATGCAAGATAACTGTAGTTTAGGAATGCGGCTCACGGCTGTATCTCTGAAAGCCACCACAGCATCAACACTACCAAACGGTTGCTTGAGTCTCATTTTTATATCACTGATCTTCTAGCCCTCACGAAGGATTATGTTTCCCGCTGTCTCACTTGTCTCCGCATCTACCCCAACAACCCTCACCGTATCGCACATCAGCATCTAGAGTACCCCACGACTTTTCCACACATCTGCAGATTGCTTTCACACGTATCCCCAGGGTTGCTGGTAGGGCTCAGGAGTACGCACTTGTCATGGTAGACATGTTCTCCCGCTGGCCAGAAGTATTTCCCACTAGGGCAGAGGAAGCTAAAACAGTGGTTCGCATTTTGGCTCGAGAGATAATCCCCGGTGGGGGATTCCTCTCCAGCTCAATTCTGACAGAGGCCCCGCATTTACCTCCAGATTGACGAAGAGCCTTTGTAAGGCCCTTCAGGTGGACTGGAAGTATCATATCCCTTGGCACCCGCACCGCAGAGTTCTGGCCTTGTCAAGCGCATGAACCGAGCAAACAAAGATTGTCTGCGGAAAGCTACGGGGGGCACCTTTCATAACTGGAAGTCTGTCCTCCCGATAGTTTTGGCGGAAATCCGTATGTCCGTCAATCGGAATACAGGGTTTTCTCCATTTGAGATCCTAATGGGTAGACCGTTCCCCAGCCCCTGGGCCCGTCATCAGGTACTCACTGACCTCGGGGACCTCCAGCAGGTTAGGGATGAGTATGTCAGGCAGTTGATTACTTCTTTGAAAAAACCACCAAAGACGAAGTTACGTTCAGATCTCTTTCCCAGGTACACCGACCCATCCTTTCCAGGAGGGGGACCGGATCCTCCTCAAGCACCTACAGGAGGGGAAACGTCCCGAGGATTTCGCCTACGGACCTCCCACCACTATTGTTGCCATCACCAGGACCGCCATTCTCACGGTGGCCAGCCCCACCTGGATCCATGTTTCCCGTGCCCAGCTAGTGCCTCCGAAAGACAAAGAGAAAGACAAAGAGAAAGACAAAGAGAAAGACAAAGACAAAGACAAAGCCAAAGTAAAGTCAAGCCCACGACAGCACCAAAGAGGTACTAGCGGTCATCCCAGAACCCGATAACGGGGACCTAAAGGTCCCGACCTCCTACGCCATGATGGGACAAAGGGAGAGTATCGAGACCTCCGAAGATACAGAACCGCCAACTACGGCCCATACCCCTAGACAGGATGATGACACACCCCATGCCACCCAGCCTCACCAGTCATCCACTGGTTGGGTGGAAACTATTATCATGTACCTTCTTTGGCCCTTTTTGCATCCCTACGTTGATCCTCACCAATAGACGATTTATGTTGCCTCCGCTGACACATACGCAACCTCTCCAACCTCCAATGACAGGAAACGATCTAGTGGGATGCTACCACAACCAGGAGCACCCGAGTAGATGCATTTGCGTGTTACCCCTTCCGCAAATGATATTTCCCACTATTTCCGATGTGCTCCACTTGGACGTATGTGGGTTTCCTGGTGAAATCCCATATGTCACCATCTCGCTAATTCATCATATGTTCTAATTAACATATGAGAAAAGAGGGGATTGAAGGGATTTCACCCTTGATTCCCTTCCCCTACACAGTTAAAACATCCAAAAGCCTTATGTATCTAAATAATAAAACTCATGTTTTACGCAAGATAACTGTAGTTTAGGAATGCGGCTCACGGCTGTATCTCTGAAAGGTTGCGCGTTGTCTTATCATTTTTGCAAACAGCTCATGTCCTTGTATCCGTACACGCCAAGGCAGTAATCAGTTTAACTATAACACATAGAAAAGTCCGGTCACTGTGTCCGTACAATTGAAACCATAATATGAATATGAACTTTAGAATGTGCATTTCTCAGAACTTCTGCAAGCGCTTACGTGTGAAAGTAACAAACAATAATTTGTTTATGCCGCATGAGATATGTTACCTCCGCCTCAGTGTGTCACGACTGATTAATGTGGTATTTTGTATATGTTGCAAGATGTATGACGTATATTGCTTTTCCACTTGCGTAAGTGGTTTTTACAATATAAAGCTAGCGTCTTGAAATATTAAAGTCAGAGAGATTCTACCAACTGAGCATCGGTTATCTGTGTGTTCTTTCTGGTCCATTCTCTCTCCCAGCGCTGGACGAGTGTTTCCTCTACCGAGTGTCCATCCCACCAAAGGGTCAAGTGACCAGTTAACCCCTTCACTTGGAGGCACTGCTGAGATCTCCGACAGGCTCTGCTCATTTAACGGGTGAGTACCATATGTACTCCGGTATGTGACAGAGACCGCTGTGAGATAAAACGAACTCGGGGTTAACACTAAAGTTCTAAAGTTCTAAAGTTTAAAGACAATAAGGGAGGTCTGGGACTACCTTATCTAAAGAATCCAAACAAAGAGATTGTTATATTTGGGAGGACGCTCGGTGTGGAACCTCGTGAATCATTGTTTTATTTGTTTGTCTGTCTATGATTTAAAGTATAAGTGTATGGTATAATCAGGTGAATTAGTAGATGGTAAGACGAACATTCCCTGACTGTTGTTATATTTTGTCTGTTTGTAACTTGTTTGTATAAAGCATAAGAATATGGGGAATAAAAACAGTTATAATGAATATCCACCCCCAGAGACAGGAGAACCATGCAAGGATTATGTAATTAGAGTAGGGGGTACAGATAGATACCTGGTAGATCCATGTAGTACCTGGTAGATCCAGAGTTGTGATCCCTTCCCACGAGAAGGGGACAACAGTCCATTTCATATGGATATGGTAAAAGGTCTCTGTCTTGGAGACTCAGAAGCATTTCCATATTACGAAGGAGATCCAGAGTGGGATAAACAGTATATGCAATTAGGAGGAGAACAATGGCTTCTAACCCCAACTCACTGGTAAATGGCGAGATGACCCAATGATTACTCTGTATATACATGGCAAATCTATCGCATTTATGGCAGATACAAGTGCAACCACCAGTACTCTGGAGGCTTGTCACTACACGGGTCCCCTTTCTGAGTCAGAACCTTCCACGGGTATCAATGGCGTATCCACACCTACATACACCACTGTTCCTCTCCTTTTAACCCCCGATGACGGCACAACCTTGTTACAACATTGTTTTACATTTACAATTATCAAAGATTGCCCTGTTAGCCTAATGGGAGGGATGTACTGGCTCTTTTACAACTGTCCATACACAACACACCAGAGGGCATCCACATTGAAAGCCCGGTAATCCCGACTTTATGCAGGACACGTCACTTTTTTCCTAACCACAGACACCGCGACCCTGAATTAAAGGAGTTCACCTCCCTATGGTCACAAGGTCCTTTCGACACCGGAATGATACCATGCACCCCTTATAAGGCCCGAGTGCACACGAATGTTGACCCCGTATACCAAAAACAGTACCCTTGTCCCATGAAAAGATTGAGGGTATCAACCTATGCTGCAACAGTTTCTGACAGACGGTATCCTGGAAGAGGTTGTGTCCCCCTTTTCCACCCCATCAACCCTGTCCGCAAACCCGATGGGTCAGTTAGGTTTGTCCAAGACCTGCGCGCCATTAACTCACTGATAATTCCCATTGCTCCATAGTCCTGACGTTACAACGCTTCTTTCCTCTGTTCCCGCAACACACAGTCATTTCACAGTCATCGACCTAAAAACGCATTTTTTAGCATTCCTGTGGACCCTGACACGGCACTACTATTTGTTTTTTCTTTTGAGGGTTGTTAGTATACACGGAAGCGCCTCCCTCAGGGGTATATTAATGCCCCAGTGGTTTTTGCCATCGTGCTTCAAACCGCTTTAAAATCGTGGCACCCCAGCCAAGGTTCAGTCCTGCTACAGTACGTGGACGATCTCCTCCTCTGTAGTCCATCAGGCGAAGCCGCCAAGGCTGACGGACTGTCACTCCTACAATGGTTACAAGATTGTGGTCATAAGGTTTCACTTGAAAACTTACAATGGTGTCAAACACAGGTTGAATATCTAGGTTTTGTTTTACGGCAGGGGGAAAGGAGTATCAGTCACAAAAGGATCCAGTCTGTCATGGGCCTGGTCACCCCAAGTACCAGAAAAGAAATGCTATCTTTCCTGGGAATGATAAACTACTGTAGACAATGGATACCTGACTGCTCCTACTATGATAACATCCTGAGACAACACACTGTGGGGAATCCAGGCAAGCTCACCTGGACCCCTGAGATGACAAACGCATATAATGCTCTTAAAGAACGCTCTTATGTCCAGTCCAGCCTTGGGGCTCCCTGATTACATGTTACTATTTTATTTGTTTGCAAGGGACAACTGTAAAACCATGGCCGGTGTTCTCACCCAGGAACATGGGGGCCGCTTGCGTCCCGTAGCCTTTTTCTCTAAAGTCATGCCAACTCCAGTCCAAGGTATGCCCTCTTGCCTACGCTCTCTGGTAGCTAGCTCGATGGCGGTGCAAATGGCTACTCAGTTCACCTTAGGACATGAAACCCACTTGCACACCTCCCATGACGTACTAACCCTCCTCAAAGGTATACACACCCAACATATGACATCACAAAGACTCTCAGGCTATGAAGTGACTCTTCTCAGCAACCCGACCCTACATATCGAGTATAGTATCTCCATTGTAGGTCCTTCCGCTATCCTTAACGCTCTCCTGGGACGTAAGGGCACTGGTGACAATACCCCACCACCCCACCAGAACATGACTGTCTTCTCACCATTGACTCTGATACACCCCCGCCCAGACATGTGCACAACCCCCGTTCCAGAAGCTGACGTAGTATTCGTAGACGGTTTATGTACCCGTCCCACAGACACCACCTACCATGCAGGTTATGCCATAGTCTCCCTGCCTAATATTATTCACGAGGCAGAACCCTCCCCTACCGCTCTGCACAAGCTGCCGAGCTCATTGCTCTCACACGCGCTTGCATTCTGTACACAGGTATGCCCGTTACTATCTACACTGATTCTAAATACGCCTTCGGCGTTGTCCACGACCATGGTAAGATATGGCAGAAACGCGGCTACGTAGCAGCGGATGGTAAACCCATATCACACTCATCCCTTGTGGATGATCTCCTAAGTGACCTCATGCTCCCCTCTGCCCTCGCTGTTCTGTTCTGCACTGTAGAGCACACACACGTAACAATGATGTCGTCCCCCAGGGGACCGAGTTAGCTGACATGGCTGCTAAACGTGCGGCCTCCACCGGCAATAGCCACCTACACCTTCCCATGTTAAAACCCCTTTCTATTGCTAATGAGTTTCTCTTCTGTGAGCTACAGCGGTACGCCATAGACACAGAGTTAGAAGACTGGTGCTATCCCACTCTACACAAAAATTTCACCTCTGGTTTGATTACCAAGGACGGTAAAGTATGCATACCCCAATCCAGTGCCACACTCTTTATTGATCAATTTCACGGCGCCAGCCACCACAGCATCAACACTACCAAACGGTTGCTGAGTCTCATTTTTATATCACTGATCTTCTAGCCCTCACGAAGGATTATGTTTCCCGCTGTCTCACTTGTCTCCGCATCCACCCCAACAACCCTCACCGTATCGCACATCAGCATCTAGAGTACCCCACGACTTTTTCACACATCTGCAGATTGATTTCACACATATCCCCAGGGTTGCTGGTAGGGCTCAGGAGTACGCACTTGTCATGGTAGACATGTTCTCCCGCTGGCCAGAAGTATTTCCCACTAGGGCAGAGGATGCTAAAACAGTGGTTCGCATTTTGGCTCGAGAGATAATTCCCCGGTGGGGGATTCCTCTCCAGCTCAATTCTGACAGAGGCCCCGCATTTACCTCCAGATTGACGAAGAGCCTTTGTAAGGCCCTTCAGGTGGACTGGAAGTATCATATCCCTTGGCACCCGCACCGCAGAGTTCTGGCCTTGTCAAGCGCATGAACCGAGCAAACAAAGATTGTCTGCGGAAAGCTACGGGGGGCACCTTTCATAACTGGAAGTCTGTCCTCCCGATAGTTTTGGCGGAAATCCGTATGTCCGTCAATCGGAATACAGGGTTTTCTCCATTTGAGATCCTAATGGGTAGACCGTTCCCCAGCCCCTGGGCCCGTCATCAGGTACTCACTGACCTCGGGGACCTCCAGCAGGTTAGGGATGAGTATGTCAGGCAGTTGATTACTTCTTTGAAAAACCACCAGAGACGAAGTTACGTTCAGATCTCTTTCCCAGGTACACCGACCCATCCTTTCCAGGAGGGGGACCGGATCCTCCTCAAGCACCTACAGGAGGGGAAACGTCCCGAGGATTTCGCCTACGGACCTCCCACCACTATTGTCGCCTTCACCAGAACCGCCATTCTACGGTGGCCAGCCCCACCTGGATCCATGCCTCCCGTGCCCAGCTAGTGCCTCCGAAAGACAAGAGAAAGACAAAGAGAAAACAAAGAGAAAGACAAAGACAAAGACAAAGCCAAAGTAAAGTCAAGCCCACGACAGCACCAAAGAGGTACTAGCGGTCATCCCAGAACCCGATAACGGGGACCTAAAGGTCCCGACCTCCTACGCCATGATGGGACAAAGGGAGAGTATCGAGACCTCCGAAGATACAGAACCGCCAACTACGGCCCATACCCCTAGACAGGATGATGACACACCCCATGCCACCCAGCCTCACCAGTCATCCACTGGTTGGGTGGAAACTATTATCATGTACCTTCTTTTGGCCCTTTTTGCATCCCTACGTTGATCCTCACCAATAGACGATTATGTTGCCCTCCGCTGACACATACGCAACCTCTCCAACCTCCAATGACAGGGAAACGATCTAGTGGGATGCTACCACAACCAGGAGCACCCGGAGTAGATGCATTTGCGTGTTACCCCTTCCGCAAATGATATTTCCCACTATTCCGATGTGCTCCACTTGACGTATGTGAGGTTTCCTGGTGAAATCCCATATGTCACCATCTCGCTAGATTCATCATATGTTCTTAATTAACATATGAGGAAAAGAGGGGATTGAAGGGATTTCACCCTTGATTCCCTTCCCCTACACAGTTAAAACATCCAAAAGTCCTTATGTATCTAAATAATAAAACTCATGTTTTACGCAAGATAACTGTAGTTTAGGAATGCGGCTCACGGCTGTATCTCTGAAAGGTTGCGCGTTGTCTTATCATTTTTGCAAACAGCTCATGTCCTTGTATCCGTACACGCCAAGGCAGTAATCAGTTTAACTATAAACACATAGAAAAGTCCGGTCACTGTGTCCGTACAATTTAAACCATAATATGAATATGAACTTTAGAATGTGCATTTCTCGGAACTTCTGCAAGCGCTTACGTATGAAAGCAACAAACAATAATTTGTTTATGCCGCATGAGATATGTTACCTCCGCCTCAGTGTGTCACGACTGATTAATGTGGTATTTTGTATATGTTGCAAGATGTATGACGTATATTGCTTTTCCACTTGCGTAAGTGGTTTTTACAATATAAAGCTAGCGTCTTGAAATATTAAAGTCAGAGAGATTCTGCCAACTGAGCATCGGTTATCTGTCTGTGTTCTTTCTGGTCCAATCTCTCTCCCAGCGCTGGACGAGTGTTTCCTCTACCGAGTGTCCATCCCACCAAAGGGTCAAGTGACCAGTTAACCCCTTCAGCCTCCCACCACCTAAAGATCACATGTCAAAGACTGGAGCTCCTACTATATTCCTCCCTCCAATCCTCCCCACCTCCTGGACTTTCTCTATCCACGGTGGAGGTATCACCATCTCCCCATTTCAATCCAAGTTCGCTGGTCTTGGATTACACTTGACTCTGCCTCTTTCCTCATCCCCCACATCAAGTCTCTTTCCTCCTCTGCGATACCAACTGCTAATATTCCAGAATTCGGCCATCTTACCGCTTCACCACAAAACAACTCATTACACGCCCTGTAATCTCCCGACTCGACTATTGCAATAATCTCTATCTGGCCTTCCCTCTGTCCCGCCTCTCCCCCTACATCCATCCTGAACGCCTCCGCCAGGCTAATTCACCTCACCCGCCGCTCTGTCTCTGCCGCTCCCCTCTGCGAGTCCCTCACTGGCTCCCCATCCACTGCAGAATTAATTTTCAAAATCCTTATCCTTACCTACAAAACCCTCACTAACTCAGCGCCCCACTACCTGTCCTCACTAATCACCAAATACACCCCAGCCCGCTCCCTAAGGTCAAACAGTGACCTGCGCCTAGCTTCTCCCCGCATCACCTCTTCCCATGATAGACTGCAGGATTTCTCACGCGCAGCCCCCACTCTCTGGAACGCTCTCCCTCCGTACTAACTTCTCTTCCTTCAAACGCTCCCTTAAAACATTCCTATTTAGGGAAGCCGACCACCCAACTCACTGACACAACCATCAATCACTCTCACCTTACAGTCCTCTCCTCCTGTTTCCAACCCCAACCCTCCTAGATTGTGAGTTCCTACGGGAATAGGGCCCTCATCTCCTCCTGTACTGTTTGACAAATGTTGTTCAATGTATTGTAACCCTGTCTATACTGTGCTTATTGTACAGCGCTGCGGAATATGCTGGCGCTTTATAAAGAATAATAATTATAATAATAGGGGGACAGCTAGAGAGGCAATGGAGGATATAGGTATTGCGAGTGGTGAAATAGCGGCCTGGCACGTGGGGAGGCAATAGTAGGGGGAGGGTCTGTAGGGTACGGGGCTGAGTGCTGGTTTGTGCGCCTAAACTCAGGTGCCCTCCTGGTTTGCAGATCCTCGAGGGCTGCTATTTGCTATATAAAGATACCCTGAGTGGCGCGTGGTCACGCTGCTTAGCCACATGGGGCCGCTATTTCTGGGCAATGTGTGTGGTACATTGCATTTGCTGGTGTTATCTGGCCGTGGTTTAATGGTTTTGGAGCACCCAGAAATAGGAGGAAGTGAGGAGTTCATCGAAGGTGTGATAAGGCTGGGAACACTCTCTTCATTGAAGGCGCGATAAGGAGCCTTTTGTGATGTAAGAGGAAAAGGTCACGGTCTTTTATTGGTGGCAGAAAAAAGAGGGTCCTCATTTTTGGTGGCGGTGAAATAGGCGGCCTGGCACGTGGAGAGGCAATAGTGGGGGGAAGGGTCTGTAGGGTACGGGGGCTGAGTGGTGGTTTTGTGCAGCCAAGCTCAGGTGCCCCTGAGTTTGCAGATTCTCTCGGCCTGCTATTTGCCATAAAGATACCCTGAGCAGGCACGTGGTCACGCTGCTTAGCCATGTGGGGCAGCCATTTCTGGGCAATGCTTGTGGTGCATTGCAGTTGCCAGTGTAATCTGGCCATGCTATTTGCCAGTGTTATCTGGTGTAACGTATTTGGCATACGAGGATCGATAATAATTCTGCCTTAGAGGCAAAGAACCTGGCCTTAATTAATAAAAGACGTGACCTTTTCAAACCGCCAATACCTTGTGTGTTCATTTATAGGGAAGGGGGCAAGGGGTGAGGGGTGGTTACTTGGATTCAAGATGGTAACTGACGTGAAAAAAGTTGTAAGAAAATAAAGGTATAATTCTTAGTTCGGGAGACAGACGGAATGGGATGGAAAACAGTTTAAGAAATATCCCTGGATTTTGCAAGAAGTAAAATGGGGAGTGAGTTCCCTTTGTCTCTGTGCTCAGGCATGGTCCTTTGTTCTCTGGGCATACACATGGTTTCTGTGATTGGTTACACTAGGGAGATAAACAGTGAAGGGGGAGGGGCGTAGGGGGTAGAAAAGAAATGTGTGTGGCAATCTGAATCAGAGCTAATCTTTTTCTTTTCCCACCTTGATTTTTAGGATTGCTGCTTCCCTACAACATCGAAATGGTCATGGGTCACGACGACAGAAGCGCCACGGATAGGGGCAAATTAAGTGGTGATTCAGACAGTCATTCAAAACCGCCCGTGGTTTCCCATATGGAGATATACCATGTCGCATGAACCTGGCTGGTGGTTTCTGCGGCCAAGGCTGGGGGATTGTTTAGAGATGGACGTGGTTAGTTTACCTATTGCATTCATATAGTACACCATGTTACATGAAGCCAGCTGGTGTTTTTTTGCGGCCAAAGCTGGGGGATTGTTTTTTAATTAAAGACATGGTTTAGTTTAAGTATTGCCGATCATATAGTATTCCATGTTGCATGAAGCCAGTTGGTGTTTTTTGCGGCCAGAACTGGGGGATTGCGCTTAATTTGGGCATGGAGTCATTTAACTAATGTCACTCAGATAAATTTTGCCATGTTGCATGAACCCAGCTGGTGGTGTTTGTGGCCAGAGCTGGGGGAATGCATTAAGTATGGACATGGTTAGGTTTAGCTATGAGCGGTGAAATAGGCGGCCTGGCACGTGGAGTTGGCGATTAGTGGGGGAGGGACTGTAGGGTACGGGGGCTGAGTGGTGGTTTTGTGCAGCCAAGCTCAGGTGCCCGCCTAGTTTGCAGATCCTTTCGGCCTGCTTTCTGCCATAAAGATACCCTGAGCAGGCACGTGGTCACGCTGCTTAGCCACATGGGGCCGCTATTTCTGGGCAATGCTTGTGGTGCATTGCAGTTGCTAGTGTTATCTGGTGTAACGTATTTGGCATACGAGGATCGATAATAATTCTGCCTTAGAGGCAAAGAATCTGACCTTGATTAATAAAAGACGTGACCTTTTCAAACTGCCAATACCTTGTTGTGTGTTCATTTATGGGGAAGGGGGGTGGGGCGTGGTTACTTGGATTCAAGAAGGTAACTTATGTGGAAAAAGTTGTAAGAAAATAAGGGTATAATTCTTAAAGTGCAAAAGGTACAGTTCGTGCCTTAAAAAATGTTGAAACAGCATTTTCCCTCATATTTAGGGACATTTTCCGTCCCTTAACATTTCCCAAAGTATCATCAAAAACGGGGGCAAACTTCCTCTGCAAGTTCTGTATCCAAGCTGAAACCGCAGGTAATGTCTGTAAGGCGCAGCAAGCATTATACTTTATGTCTGGCATTCCCAATTTATGAATCCATTCTCATCCAAATAGTGGGGGACCCCCAGACTTCATAATATATAACGTCAGCTTTTCCGAGCGTCCATTAAGGCTAGGGTCAGACGAACGCATTTTTATGTTGTCTGTGAAAAAGTGCGTTCGAACGAATGGACGTATTTTTTCACGGAATACGCGATAGCGGTCATACTACGCGCATTTTCGTCCGTGATTTTGTACGGATCATCAATAAAACTCTTTTTGCGTCTGGACGTTATGTTGGCCGGACATTAGCAGCGTCTGACGTCTCCTAATCACGCACACACGCCCGCTAGCGGACGCAGCGCACTCTGTACGTCAGTACCTGCGGTTTCACGTTCTCGAAAAAATGCGTTCATTTTCCACTTGCGTTGCGCAGCCGGACTTTTCTGCGACCGTACTTCGTATATTGGCCGTCATTGCCTGGCACTTGCTGCTAGTGCGGCCGTGATTAAGTGCGGCTGCACGCGCGTTCGCACTGCCTCAGTCTGACCCTAGCCTTAACTGCACTCTCACATGTACACTGCCCAGAGGGGTTAATACTTCCTTTGAATAAGTCTGTAGACGAACAGCTGTCTTTATCACTGGAACATTTACTCTCCGCCAGTCTTGCTCAGTAATCCCAGAAACAGCCGCTCCTGTGTCCAGGTCCATGGTCAAATATTTCCCGTCCATCTTCACTGGAACAGGAATGGCTGAATAAGCTGAATCCATTTTATAAAGTTTTAGGCTAGGGTCAGACCAACGCACTTTTTGCGTTGTCTGGGAAAAAGTGCGTTCGAACAAATGGACGCATTTTTTCACGGAATACGCGATAGCGGTCATACGATGCGCCTTTTCGTTCGTGATTTTGTACGGATCATCAATAAAACACTTTTTGTGTCTGGACGTTATGTTGGCCGGACATTAGCAGCGTCTGACGTCTCCCAATCACGCACACACGCCTCTAGCGGACGCAGCGCACTCTGTACGTCCGTACTAGCAGTTTGACGTTCTGGAAAAAATGCGTTCGTTTGCCACTTGCGTTGCGCGGACGAACTTTCGTGCGGCCGTACTTCGTGTGTTCCCCGGCATTGGACGTCATTTGCTGCTGGCACGGCCGTGATTTCGTGCGTCTAAACGCACGTTAAAAATGCTTTCGTCTGACCCTAGCCTTACTGTTTGAATGGGAATGTGGCTGTCTGAGTCACCCGAGGAGTCTTGGAGCTGGATTGGATATGTTCTCTTCTGAAGCAATTTATGCGGCTTCCCTTCATGCACCGTTCCTTTCTTACAGACCCTTTGAATATGCCCTTTATTTCCACAGGAATAACAAACTGCATTGCGGAAACGACATGAGTGAGATTCAAGTGAAGTCACCCCACATCGATAACATACATTTTGGGGCTCTCCATGCACCGTCCTTTGACGTAAGGAATTGTACGGTTTATTCCTCTTGTACCGCTCCCTGGTATCTGCATGGAATATTTCCACCTCTTGTTCTGTCTTTTGCTTCCTATGCAAAGCATCAGTTTCTTTGGTGACTTGTTCCATGATGGCAGCGATATCCAAAGCTTTGTGTAAGGTCAGCACTTTCTCGGTAAGAAGTCTCTTAATCATAGCTTCACACTGTAACCCCATCACAAACTGGTCTCTGAGGGCTGTGACTAAATACTCCCCAAACTGACAGGTACTTGCCAACTTCCTGAGAGTGGAGACAAAGGAGGAGACGCTTTCTCCAGGCTCCTGATGTCTTTTATAAAACTTCCATCTTTCAGCGATTTCAATTGCCTCTGGCTGATAGTGGCCCACAGTAAAGCAACTAACACAGCTAACAGCTTGCTCGCAGGTTTCTCTGGATACAGGAGATCTCTGAGTGTGTCGTACACCTTCGCTCCAATCGCTGTGAGGAACACGTCTTTTGTCTCCAAAATGCCATTAGCAGTGAGATACTGTTCAAACCTTTCCATCCAAGAGTCAGTGTCTGGATTAAAATCATGCAGATCCAACAGCCTCGTCGCCGCTGTAGTGTTCTGGATAATACGAGACGTCTTGGGTTTTCATTAATAGGTTTATTAACAACTAATCACACAGGTTTCCTATAACAGCAACTGGCTGCGTCACTAGTCAACCTCAACTGGCAGACACAATGGCCGACCAACTGTCAACAGCCAACTGCCAAAAGAAACACCCACTTCCCCCCATTTGGCAGCCAGCACAACTACACCACACCCCGCCGTCTTCAATGGGCCGCCTTGGCCCCTCCCCGCAGCCTACATGCATCATTGGCTGCAGAGACAGGCCATCCCCCTGCAGCCAATGACACGCGTCGGCAACAGCACCTCTCCAGTAAGTGTCCTTGGGTGAGACACCTAATGGTACATACTTGCCACCCAGGACATACCGAAAACCAGAGAAAATTCAATGTATCCTTCCTGCTAAATGTTTTCTCAAAAAAAAGGATGTGTGTGTGTTTTGGCTGCACATACAGGACAGTACCGGCTGCGTATCGGTGCGGTACAGGCTGCGTATCGGTGCGGTACAGGCTGCGTATCGGTGCGGTACGGGCTGCTTATCGGTGAGGTACAGGCTGCATATCGGTGAGGTACAGGCTGCGAATCGCTGCGGTACAGGCTGCGTATCGTGAGGTACAGGCTGCATATCGGTGAGGTACAGGCTGCGAATCGCTGCGGTAACAGGCTGCGTATCGTGAGGTACAGGCTGCGTATCGTGAGGTACAGGCTGCGTATCGTGAGGTACAGGCTGCATATGGGTGCGGTACAAGCTGCGTATCGGTGAGGTACAGGCTGCGAATCGGTGAGGTACAGGCTGCGAATCGGTGAGGTACAGGCTGCGTATTGGTGCGGTAGAGCCTGCATATTGGTGAGGTACAGGCGGCTGCGTAATGGTGAGGTACAGGATGCGTATCGGTGACGTGCAGGCGGCTGCGTATCGGTGAGGTACAGGCGGCTGCGTAACACTGAGGTACAGGCTGCGTATCAGTGACATACAGGCGGCTGCGTAACGGTGAGGTACAGGCGGCTCCATAATGGTGAGGTACAGGCTGCGTATCGGTGAGGTACAGGCTACGTATCAGTGAAGTACAGGCGGCTGCGTATCGGTAAGGTACAGGCTGCGTATCAGTGAGGTACAGGTGGTTGCGTAACGGTGAGGTACAGGCGGTTGCGTAACGGTGAGGTACAGGCGGCTGCATAGTGGTGAGGTACAGGCGGCTGCGTAGTGGTGAGGTACAGGCGGCTGCGTATCGGTGAGGTACAGGCGGCTGCGTAACAGTGAGGTACAGGCGGCTGCGTAACGGTGAGGTACAGGCTGTGTATCGTGAGGTACAGGCTGCGTATCAGTGACGTACAGGCAGCTGCGTAATGGTGAGGTACAGGCTGAGTATTGGTGAGGTACAGACGGCAGCGTATTGGTGAGGTACAAGTGGCTGTGTATCGGTGAGGTGCAGGTGGCTGAGTATCGGTGAGGTACAGGCTGCGTATCAGTGACCTACAGGCGGCTGCGTATCGGTGAGGTACAGGCGGCTGCGTATCGGTGAGGCACAAGCGGCTGCGTATTAGTGAGGTACAGGCGGCTGCGTATCGGTGAGGTACAGGCTGCGTATCAGTGACCTACAGGTGGCTGCGTATCGGTGAGGTACAGGCGGCTGCGTATCGGTGAGGCACAAGCGGCTGCGTATTAGTGAGGTACAGGCGGCTGCATATCAGTGACGTACAAGCGGCTGCGTATTAGTGAGGTACAGGCTGCTCCGGCTGCGTATCAGTGACATACAGGCAGCTGCATAATGGTGAGGTACAGGTGACTGCGTAACAGTGAGGTACAGGCTGCGTAACAGTGAGGTACAGGCTGCGTAACAGTGAGGTACAGGCTGCGTAACGGTGAGGTACAGGTGACTGCGTAACAGTGAGGTACAGGCTGCGTAACAGTGAGGTACAGGCTGCGTAACAGTGAGGTACAGGCTGCGTAACGGTGAGGTACAGGCTGCGTAACAGTGAGGTACAGGCTGCGTAACGGTGAGGTACAGGTGACTGCGTAACGGTGAGGCACAAGCGGCTGCGTATTGGTGAGGTACAGGTGGCTGCGTAACGGTGAGGTACAGGTGACTGCGTAACGGTGAGGTACAGGTGACTGCGTAACGGTGAGGTACAAGCGGCTGCGTATTGGTGAGGTACAGGTGACTGCGTAACGGTGAGGTACAAGCGGCTGCGTATTGGTGAGGTACAGGCTGCGTAACGGTGAGGTACAGGTGACTGCGTAACGGTGAGGCACAAGCGGCTGCGTATTGGTGAGGTACAGGTGGCTGCGTAACGGTGAGGTACAGGTGACTGCGTAACGGTGAGGTACAGGTGACTGCATAACGGTGAGGTACAGCGTAACGGTGAGGTACAGGTGACTGCGTAACGGTGAGGTACAGGTGACTGCGTAACGGTGAGGTACAAGCGGCTGCGTATTGGTGAGGTACAGGCTGCGTAACGGTGAGGTACAGGCTGCGTAACGGTGAGGTACAGGCTGCGTAACGGTGAGGTACAAGCGGCTGCGTATTGGTGAGGTACAGGCTGCGTAACGGTGAGGTACAGGCTGCGTAACGGTGAGGTACAGGCTGCGTAACGGTGAGGTACAAGCGGCTGCGTATTGGTGAGGTACAGGCTGCGTAACGGTGAGGTACAGGTGACTGCGTAACGGTGAGGCACAAGCGGCTGCGTATTGGTGAGGTACAGGTGGCTGCGTAACGGTGAGGTACAGGTGACTGCGTAACGGTGAGGTACAGGTGACTGCGTAACGGTGAGGTACAGGTGACTGCGTAACGGTGAGGTACAGGTGACTGCGTAACGGTGAGGTACAAGCGGCTGCGTATTGGTGAGGTACAGGCTGCGTAACGGTGAGGTACAGGCTTGCGTAACGGTGAGGTACAAGGCTGCGTATTGGTTGAGGTCAGGCTGCGTAACGGTGAGGTACGGCTGCGTAACGTGGGTGGAGGTACAGGGCTGCGTAACGGTGAGGTACAGGCTGCGTAACGGTGAGGTACAAGCGGCTGCGTATTGGTGAGGTACAGGCTGCGTAACGGTGAGGTACAGGCTGCGTAACGGTGAGGTACAGGCTGCGTAACGGTGAGGTACAGGTGACTGCGTAACGGTGAGGTACAAGCGGCTGCGTAACAGTGAGGTACAGGCGGCTGCGTAACGGTGAGGTACAGGCGGCGGCGTAACGGTGAGGTACAGGTGACTGCGTAACGGTGAGGTACAGGCGGCGGCGTAACGGTGAAAATACTGAAATAACAATAAAGATTAATAATAATTATGATGGTAAAAAAATAATAGAATATTTAATCTCCCCGCATCTGTCACGTGGTTTTTATCTCGGGTTTCTCGCTCACATTCACAGGGCCGCCCCCTCCACTCCCTGTAATGGAACAGTCGAGCTTCCTGTCTACCACTGTCACCATGGCAACCAATGCGTCCTCTGAGCTGGACTGAGGGGAATCGTGACTGATAGAGGAGCTGACAGAGTGAGTGACCGGGGGGTGGGGGTGCGTGATAGAGGGGGGGGGGAATCTAGGTGGTCGATATATATCCCCTTCTCTCTGATCCCCCTCACAGATTCCCCTTCTCTCTGATCCCCCTCACAGATTCCCCCTCCCCTTTTCTCTGATACCCCTCACAGATTCCCCCTCCCCTTCTCTCTGATACCCCCCTCACATATTCCCCCTCCCCTTCTCTCTGATCCCCCCTCACATATTCCCCTCCCCTTCTCTCTGACCCCCCTCACATATTCCCCCTCCCCTTTCTCTCTGATCCCCCTCACAGATTCCCTCCCCTTCTCTCTGATCCCCCTCACAGATTCCCCCTCCCCTTCTCTCTGATCCCCCTCACAGATTCCCCCCTCCCCTTCTCTCTGATCCCCCTCACAGATTCCCCTTCTCTCTGATCCCCCTCACAGATTCCCCTTCTCTCTGATCCCCCTCACAGATTCCCCCTCCCCTTCTCTCTGATCCCCCTCACAGATTCCCCCTCCCCTTCTCTCTGATCCCCCCTCACAGATTCCCCCTCCCCTTCTCTCTGATCCCCCCTCACAGATTCCCCTTCTCTCTGATCCCCCCTCACAGATTCCCCCTCCCCTTCTCTCTGATCCCCCTCACAGATTCCCCCTCCCCTCTCTCTGATCCCCCCTCACAGATTCCCCTTCTCTCTGATCCCCCCTCACAGATTCCCCCTCCCTTCTCTCTGATCCCCCCTCACAGATTACCCCTCCCCTTCTCTCTGATCCCACCCACAGATTCCCCTTCTCTCTGATCCCCCTCACAGATTCCCACTCCCCTTCTCTCTGATCCCCCCTCACCACAGATTCCCCCTCCCCTTCTCTCTGATCCCCCCTCTCTGATACCCCCCTCACATATTCCCCTCCCCTTCTCTCTGATACCCCCTCACATATTCCCCCTCCCCTTCTCTCTGATACCCCCCTCACATATTCCCCCTCCCCTTCTTCTGATACCCCTCACCATATTCCCCCTCCCCTTCTTCTGATACCCCCCTCACAGATTCCCTCCCCTTCTCTCTGATCCCCCTCACAGATTCCCCTTCTCTCTGATCCCCCCTCACAGATTCCCCCTCCCCTTCTCTCTGATCCCCCTCACAGATTCCCCCTCCCCTTCTCTCTGATCCCCCTCACAGATTCCCCTTCTCTCTGATCCCCCTCACAGATTCCCCTTCTCTCTGATCCCCCCTCACAGATTCCCTTCTCTCTGATACCCCCCTCTCTCTGATACCCCCCTCACCTATTCCCCCCCCTTCTCTCTGATACCCCCTCACATATTCCCCCTCCCCCTTCTCTCTGATACCCCCTCACATCATTCCCCCTCCCCTTCTCTCTGATACCCCCCTCACATATTCCCCCTCCCTTCTCTCTGATACCCCCCTCACAGATTCCCTCTCCCTTCTCTCTGATCCCCTCACAGATTCCCCTTCTCTCTGATCCCCCTCACAGATTCCCACTCCCCTTCTCTCTGATCCCCCCCTCACAGATTCCCCCTCCCCTTCTCTCTGATCCCCCCTCAACAGATTCCCCTTCTCTCTGATCCCCTCACAGATTCCCCCTCCCCTTCTCTCTGATAGATCCCCCTCTCTGATACCCCCTCACATATTCCCCCTCCCCTTCTCTCTGATACCCCCTCACATATTCCCCCTCCCCTTCTCTCTGATACCCCCTCACAGATTTCCCCTCCCCTTCTCTCTGATCCCCCTCCACAGATTCCCCTTCTCTCTGATCCCCCTCACAGATTCCCCCTCCCCTTTCTCTCTGATCCCTCACAGATTCCCCTTCTCTCTGATCGCCCCTCACAGATTCCCCCTCCCTTCTCTCTGATCCCCCTCTCTGATACCCCCCTACATATTCCCCTCCCCTTCTCTCTGATACCCCCTCACATATTCCCCCTTCCTTCTCTCTGATACCCCCTCACATATTCCCCCTCCCTTCTCTCTGATACCCCCTCACATATTCCCCTCCCCTTCTCTCTGATACCCCTCACAGATTCCCCCTTCTCTTTTCTGATCCCCCCTCACAGATTCCCTTCTCTCTGGATCCCCCCTCACAGTTCCCCCTCCCCTTCTCTCTGATCCCCCTCACAGATTCCCTCCCCTTTCTCTCTGATCCCCCTCACAGATTCCCCCTCCCCTTCTCTCTGATCCCCCTCACAGATTCCCCTTCTCTCTGATCCCCCTCACAGATTCCCCTTCTCTCTGATCCCCCCTCACAGATTCCCCTTCTCTCTGATACCCCCCTCTCTGATACCCCCTCACATATTCCCCCTCCCCTTCTCTCTGATACCCCCTCACATATTCCCCCCCCCTTCTCTCTGATACCCCCTCACATATTCCCCCTCCCCTTCTCTCTGATCCCCCCCTCACATATTCCCCCTCCCCTTCTCTCTGATACCCCCTCACAGATTCCCCCTCCCCTTCTCTCTGATCCCCCTCACAGATTCCCCTTCTCTCTGATCCCCCCTCACAGATTCCCCCTCCCCTTTCTCTCTGATCCCCCCTCACAGATTCCCCCTCCCCTTCTCTCTGATCCCCCTCACAGATTCCCCTTCTCTCTGATCCCCCTCACAGATTCCCCCTCCCCTTCTCTCTGATACCCCCCTCTCTGATACCCCCCTCACATATTCCCCCTCCCCTTCTCTCTGATACCCCCTCACATATTCCCCCTCCCTTCTCTCTGATACCCCCCTCACATATTCCCCCTCCCCTTCTCTCTGATACCCCCCTCACATATTCCCCCTCCTCCTTCTCTCTGATACCCCCTCACAGATTCCCCCTCCCCTTCTCTCTCTTCCCCTCACAGATTCCCCTTCTCTCTGATCCCCCCTCACAGATTCCCCCTCCCCTTCTTCTGATCCCCCTCACAGATTCCCCTTCTCTTCTCTGATCGCCCCTCACAGATTCCCCCTCCCCTTCTCTCTGATCCCCCCTCACAGATTCCCCTCCCCTTCTCTCTGATCCCCTCACAGATTCCCCTTCTCTCTGATACCCCCTCACAGATTCCCCTCCCCTTCTCTCTGATCCCCCTCCCCTTTCTCTTCTGACCCCCTCACAGATTCTTCCCTTTCTCTCTGATCCCCCTCACAGATTCCCCTCCCTTCTCTCTGATCCCCCCTCACAGATTCCCCTCCCCTTCTCTCTGATCCCCCCTCACACATTCCCTTCTCTCTGATCCCCCTCACAGATTCCCCCTCCCCTTCTCTCTGATCCCCCTCACAGATTCCCCTCTCTCTGATCCCCCTCACAGATTCCCCCTCCCCTTCTCTCTGATCCCCTCACAGATTCCCCTCCCCTTGTCTCTGATACCCCCTCACATATTCCCCCTCCCCTTCTCTCTGATACCCCCTCACATATTCCCCCTCCCCTTCTCTCTGATTTCCCACCCTCCCCTCCTCTCTGATACCCCCCTCACAGATTCCCCCTCCCCTTCTCCTCTGATACCCCCCTCTCTGATACCCCCTCACAGATTCCCCCTCCCTTCTCACTGATACCCACCTCACAGATTCCCCTCTCTGATCCCTGATACCCCCTCAGACAGATTCTCCTTCCCTTCCTCTCGATCCCCCTCAAGATTCCCACTCCCCTTCTCTCTGATCCCCCCTCACAGATTTCCCCCTCCCCTTCTCTCTGATCCCCCCTCACAGATTCCCCTTCTCTCTGATCCCCCTCACAGATTCCCCCTTCGCCTTGTCTCTGATCCCCCCTCACAGATTCCCCTTCTCTCTGATCCCCCTCACAGATTCCCCTCCCTTCTCTCTGATCCCCCTCACAGATTCCCCCTCCCCTTGTCTCTGATACCCCCTCACATATTCCCCTCCCCTTCTCTCTCTGATACCCCCTCACATATTCCCCTCCCCTTCTCTCTGATTTCCCCCTCCCCTTCTCTCTGATCCCCCCTCACAGATTCCCCCTCCCTTCTCTCTCTGATACCCCCCTCTCTGATACCCCCTCACAGATTCCCCCCCCCTTTCTCACTGATACCCCCCCTCACAGATTCCCCTTTTCACTGATACCCCCTATCACAGATTACCCTTCTCACTGATACTCCCCTCACACATTCCTCCCCTCCCCTTCTCTCTGATACCCCCCTCACAGATTCCCCCTCCCTTCTCTCTGATACACCCCTCTCTGATACCCTCACAGATTCCCCTCCCTTCTCACTGATACCCCCTCACAGAGATTCCCTTCTCACTGATACCCCCTCACAGATTCCCCTTCTCACTTGATACCCCCTCACAGATTACCCTTCTCACTGATACCCCCCTCACAGATTCCCCTCCCCTTCTCTCTGATTCCCTCACAGATTCCCCCTCCCTTCTCTCTGATACCCCCTCACATATTCCCCTCCCCTTCCTCTCTGATTCCCCTCACAGATTCCCCCTCCCCTTCTCTCTGATTCCCCCTCACAGATTTCCCCCACCCCCTTCTCTCTGATCCCCCCACACAGATTCCCCCTCCCTTCTCTCTGATCCCCCTCACAGGTTCCCCTTCTCTCTGATCCCCCTCACAGATTCCCCTCCCCTTCTCTCTGATCCCCCCTCACAGATTCCCCTTCTCTCTGACACCCCCCTTTTCTGATACCCCCCTCACATATTCCCCCTCCCCTTCTCTCTGATACCCCCCCCTCACATATTCCCCCTCCCCTTCTCTCTGATACCCCCCTCACATATTCCCCCCTCCCCTTCTCTCTGATACCCCCCTCACAGATTCCCCCTCCCCTTCTCTCTGATACCCCCTCACAGATTCCCCCTCTCTCTGATACCCCCTCACAGATTCCCCTCCCCTTCTCTCTGATACCCCCTCACAGATTCCCCCTCCCCTTCTCTCACTTGATACCCCCCTCACAGATTCCCCCTCCCCTTCTCTCTCTGATTCCCCCTCACAGATTCCCACTCCCCTTCTCTTGATGCCTCAGATCCCCCTCACAGATTCCCCCTCCCCTTCTCTCCTGATACCCCCCCCCAGATTCCCCCTCCCCTTCTCTCTGATCCCCCCTCACAGATTCCCCCTCCCCCTTCTCTCTGATTCCCCCTCCCCCTTCTCTCTGATACCCCAGGGTGGGTTTTTTGCAGTTTTTCCCCCTATATTAACCCCTTAATATAAATACCCCCCCAGCAGAGCGTTTTGGTAGATTTGGGGGTGCTCCTTCCAGATTTGTAAAGGACTGAACCCTGAGTTGGACAAAAAGAGGAAACAAGGTGTTAATAAAATACCCGCCCTCACCCCTGTGTGCAAATGGTACGCGCTGTATTTATTGACTGAATAAAGGAGGAAAATTTCAAAAATCACCAATTACTATATATTAATAGAGGGGGGGGGGGTTCTGGGGGTCACTGAGCCCATCAGGTATATTGGATTGTGAATTCGGGGAGGGGGGATGTGCTCAGTTTAACATTTCCTTGGTCACTCGCAGGTTAAAGAGAAGTAGTGACGTCATAGTATTGGGGTTCATCCTGTGCCGGCACCCTTCCTTCAGCTGCCGGTGTTGCCTCTTGTTACCCCTGAGCCGCTTGCGCTCATTTTAATACAGATTGGCTAAATCCTAAAAACAATAAACTCTGCTCGCTGTTTAAAACTTTGCAGCTAACTCAATTAATCTCCTCCCCCACTCGCATTAATATGAAAAGCCCTAACCATACCTTGTTGGACTGGATTCTCTCCTCATCTCCTGATAGAATACAGGAGGCAGGCGTTCTTGCTAATAGCTTTAGTGACCATTGTCTAGTGTACTGCATGCGCAAAATTAAGGCCTTGAAATCTCCCCCAAAAGGTAGTAACCACCAGGTCTTTCAAGAAATGTATTCTTGAATCCTTCCTAAGTGATCTCAAACAGCTCCCCTGGTACAGGCTAAACCTAATCCCAGACTTAGACTGTACAGTTGAATACTTTCAGTCTGAGCTCCTGCAAGTCTGGAATTCCCATGCCCCACTACGTAAAGTGCGAGTAAAAGGGACTCATCTCCCCTGGGTTACAGCTGATCTTACACTAATGTACCAGCTTAGAGATTCACGGTGGTCAAATTTCAAGAGTACTGGTTCCATGAACGATCACTACGAATACCGAAAATGCCGGAATGAATGCACAAAACAAACAAAAATGGCCAAAGCCCATTACTTCAATGAAAATCTAAACAATAACATATCAAACCCTAGAAGCTTTTGGAGAACCATAAGTAACATACAAGCACCCCCAGTCCACTCCCAGCCAGCTGCTGTCAAAGTAAACAAGCAAACCCTGCAACACCCCCTAGATGTAGAAAATGCCTTTAATGATTATTTTGTTGGATGCGCCACCACTTTGATTGCCAAGCTAGGAAATGACATGCAATCAGAGAGGCCTCATGCAGGTCAGGCCCCCCCAACTGTGCAAAGTCCCTGTATCAGACAGGAATTCAGTTTTAGACCAGTGCCTGTCAGTGTCATTGCTAAACTTCTCCGTAAGCAAAAAATGAAATACCAGTCTGGACCTGATCAAATACCAGCAATGCTGCTGAAAATCAGTGCGCCAGCAATTGCAAATCCTGTCGCAACCCTAATAAATGAGTCACTGGCGACTGGATACATACCCAAGCTCTGGAAGACTGCAAGAGTGGTACCTATCCATAAAAGTGGTGACAGTACTTTGGTATCCAACTACTGTCCGATATCGTTGCTCCCTGTAATGTCAAAAGTCTTGGAAAAATGTGTCTATACACAATTATGTGATTATTATCAATATTGGAACTACTTAACCCCGGATCAATCAGGCTTTCGTCCAAATCACTCAACTACAACCGCCCTTTTAAAAGTCTGCAATGATATCCAAGCTGGGATGGAACAAGGAAACCTTACTGGAGCCATCTTCCTTGATTTTGCCAAGGCCTTTGACACGGTAGACCATGGCATCTTGTTAGAAAAACTTAAAAACTCTGGCGTTGGTGATCGCACGTTAACCTGGTTTCAATCATATGTATCCGACCGATCACAATATGTGTCAATTTCTGGCAGCTCCTCCCTCCCGCTCCCAGTCACTTGCGGTGTACCCCAAGGCTCAATACTAGGCCCCCTGCTATTCACAATATTCATAAATGATCTGCCCACCGTCTGCAAAGCCTCAACTGTACATATGTACGCAGACGACACTGTGATCTATACCAGCAAACCAAATCTCCCGCAGCTGGAGGCCGTGCTGCAAGAACAATTAGAGGTAGAAAAGTGGATCAAAAACAACAAACTTTTTTTAAATACTGACAAAACTGTAACGATGCTCTTTGGAACAGCACCTAAACTACACAAATTGCAAAATCCCCATCTATGTGTTGGGACAAAATCAAATGGCACGCTGACCACAGTCACTTCTCTCAAATATCTACAGTTGTGTTCAAAATTATTCAACCCCCAATGCTGTAAAGGGTTTTAGGGAATTTAGTGTACATTTGTAATTGTATTCAGAATGAAATCCTACAAGGACTTTTTAAAGAATCATATGCAACTAAAATGATATCAATTGGTTTTGTAATACAGTAGTAAATGTTTCTTTTGTGAATTCTTATTTGACACAATTATTCAACCCCTTAAAGACTACCACTCTGAAGAACAGAGGTTCATTCAAGTGTTTTCAATCAGGTATTGAAAACACCTGTGGATGTCACGGAGCAGCAATAAAGCATAATAAGCACCAATTAGGCAGCTTTAAAATGACTGTGATACTCAGCTCCTTCTAGATATTTACTGGTGTGGTTACAAACATGGTGAAATCAAGAGAATGGTCCAGGAAGACAAGAGAAGAGGTGATTACTCTTCACAGGAAGGGAAATGGCTATAAGAAGATTGCAAAGATGTTAAACATACCAAGAGAGACCATAGGAAGCATCATTCGCAAATTCAAGGCAAAGGGCACTGTTGAAACGCTACCTGGTCGTGGCAGAAAGAAGATGCTGACTTTGACTGGTGTGCGCTACCTGAAGCGTAGAGTGGAGAAAAGTCCCCGTGTGACTGCTGAGGAACTGAGAAAAGATTTGTCAGATGTGGGTACTGAAGTTTCAGCTCAGACAATACGGCGCACACTGCGTAATGAAGGCCTCCATGCCAGAACTCCCAGGCGCACCCCTTGCTGTCTCCAAAGAATAAGAAGAGTCGACTGCAGTATGCCAAAAGTCATGTGGACAAACCACAGAGTTTTGGGATAGTGTTCTGTGGACTGATGAAACAAAATTAGAACTGTTTGGGCCCATGGATCAACGCTATGTTTGGAGGAGGAAGAACAAGGTCTATGAAGAAAAGAACCCCTTGCCTACTGTGAAGCATGGCGGGGGGTCAATCATGCTTTGGGGCTGTTTTGCTTCTGCAGGTACAGGGAAGCTTCAGCGTGTGCAAGGTACCATGAATTCTCTTCAGTACCAGGAGATATTGGATGACAATGTGATGCAGTCCGTCACAAACCTGAGGCTTGGGAGACGTTGGACCTTTCAACAGGACAATGATCCCAAGCATACCTCCAAGTCCACTAGAGCAGTGGTCCCCAACCCAGGCCCTCAGGGCCCACTAACAGGCCAGGTTTGCCAGATATCTGAAGCACAGCACAGGTGTTATGATTTGCTGCTCAGTGATTGCAGGATTCAGTCTGCATTTCCCCAAGGTGATCTGCAAAATCTGGCCTGTTAGTGGGCCCTGAGGGCCTGGGTTGGGGACCACTGCACTAGAGCATGGTTGCAGATTAAAGGCTGGAACATTTTGGAGTGGCCATTGCAGTCACCTGACTTAAATCCGATTGAGAACCTCTGGTGGGACTTAAAGAAAGCAGTTGCAGTGCGCAAGCCTAAGAATGTGACTGAACTGGAGGCTTTTGCCCATGACGAATGGGCGAAGATACCCGTAGATCGCTGCAAGACACTTGTGTCAAGCTATGCTTCACGTTTAAAAGCTGTTATAACGGTAAAAGGATGTTGTACTAAGATTGAATGTCACTTGGGGGTTGAATGAAACTGATAATGATGTGAGCACAGAAAAGACATTTGTGGTTATTTCATTATAAATGTTATGTTATATTTGTCTGACCTACACGTGCCTCTTTGATTTAATTGTAAGCAAGATGACTGAATGATCAAAATCAATGTCAAACTGGCCAAAACACTCAATTTCAGTGGGGGTTGAATAATTTTGAACACAACTGTAGGTATGTGGTTGGACCCTAATCTATGCTTTGGCCCCACATCGAAAAACTCTCATCTAAACTTTACCCCAAACTAGGTGCCCTGTACAGAAACAAATCCTGCCTGAGTCCCGCGGTAAGAAAGTAGATTGTACAGCAAATGCTTATGCCGGCTATTGATTACGGAGATGTAGTGTATGCAGCCGCCCGCAAACACACCTTCATAAACTTACTACATTGTATAACTCATTTTGCCGCTTTGCGCTACAATGTAACTACATGACCCACCATTGTGACATGTTAAAAGAGCTAAACTGGCCATCGCTGGAATCCAGACGCACCCTTCACCTTTCCAGCCTGGTGTTTAAGAGCATCTCTGGGAAGCTGCCACCCTACCTGAATATGCTGCTTCCTCCAGCAGTTCCCTCATCCTATAACCTCCGATTCAGGACCAGCACCTTACTTGCTATACCACAATACAAAAAGACAGTGGCTCGATCCTCATTTTCCTACAGAGCACCACAATTATGGAATAACCTCCCAGACACCATCAAATCTTCCACCAGTCTAAAGTCACTCAAGAGCTCCTTACTAACATACCTCAATACAGAATGCACCTGTAAACATGTAACACAGTGACTATATACAGAATGCACCTGTAAACATGTAACTTAGTGACTATATTTCTTACATATTTTTCTGTTAATCTGTATATTTGTGTTGTTTTTTTTTTTTTTTTTTAATATCTTGCATTGTATTACTTTGTATTTCTGTAACAATTCAATGTTCTTGAACCCAGGACATACTTGAAAACGAGAGAAATCTCAATGTATCCTTCCTGGTAAAATCCTTTATAAATAAATAAATTTAATGGTTGTTACGGGACCCTTCCCTCCTGCCAGGTGAGGACGCACCGCCGGCTGTTTCCCATCATGCAAGTGGTGCCGGCTGCCATGCTGGATTTACACAGCACAAGATTTAAGAAGGTTCCGCCCCTTCTTCTGGATAGTTTGGTCGAAGAACCAGAAAGACGATCCGTGCCTGACCACCTGCTGGAATCCAGTGAGTGTGCGGGGTCAGACGTCACGCGGGGGGAGGCACAGCTAGCCAACCGCCATGCCACACGGGGGAGGCACAGCTAGCCAACCGCCATGTCACACGGGGGGAGGCACAGCTAGCCAACCGCCATGCACACGGGGGGAGGCACAGCTAGCCAACCGCCATGCCACACAGAGGGGGAGGTACAGCTAGCCAACCGCCATGTCACACGAGGGGAGGCACAGCCAGCCAACCGCCATGTCACACAGGGGGAGGCACAGCTAGCCAACCGCCATGCCACACGGGGGGAGGCACAGCTAGCCAACTGCCATGTCACACGGGGGGAGGCACAGCCAGCCAACCGCCATGTCACACGGGGGGAGGCACAGCTAGCCAACCGCCATGTCACACGGGGGAGGCACAGCTAGTCAACCGCCATGCCACACGGGGGAGGCACAGCTAGCCAACTGCCATGTCACACGGGGGGAGGCACAGCTAGCCAACCGCCATGCCACACGGGGGGAGGCACAGCTAGCCAACCGCCATGCCACACGGGGGGAGGCACAGCCAGCCAACCGCCTTGCCACACGGGGGGAGACACAGCCAGCCAACCGCCATGCCACACGGGGGGAGGCACAGCCAGCCAACCGCCATGCCACACGGGGGAGGCACAGCCAGCCAACCGCCATGCCACACGGGGGAGGCACAGCCAGCCAACCGCCATGCCACACGGGGGAGGCACAGCCAGCCAACCGCCATGCCACACGGGGGGAGGCACAGCCAGCCAACCGCCATGCCACACGGGGGAGGCACAGCCAGCCAACCGCCATGCCACACGGGGGAAGGCACAGCCAGCCAACCGCCATGCCACACGGGGGGGAGGCACAGCTAGCCAACCGCCATGCCACACGGGGGGAAGCACCTGTCCCGCTTCTTATCCCAAATCTGATCTGCTCCTTATCCCCATCCCAAACATCACACACTCCTTATCCCTCCATGAATTGCGGTCGATCACGCCTCGTCACGTACTCAGCATGTTCTTCTGTTTCTGGCCGTAGAGATCTACTCGACGCTCGGGAGGAATGAGTTTGTGCAGGCCAGTCCGGCAGTCCTGCATTTTGGTGGCTATGAACTTGGGAAACGGCATCATCAGATCCTGGCACGTGTGAAGACATCACCCCGACCTGCACAGACAGACAGACAAATAGAAGGAATGATTATACACAGACACACAGATGACAGGAATGATAGACAGACAATTGGAGGACGAATAGATGGGCAGACAGACGGATGCCATGAATGATTGACAGACAGACCGTTGGAAGGAATGATGGATAGATGGACAGACCAACAGACACCAGGAATGACAGACAGACGTGTCTCTGGATTTGTGAAATGTCAGATAATTCTGTTAATTCGTGTCTTTACAGAAACTGATTAATGTCTCGCGTCGAACGATGAATCTCCATATTCTGCCCCCACAGACCAAGCACTTCTCCATCACATACAGGAAAGCTGTGAGTCGCCTGATTGGCCGGTTACTGGTCACACAGCGCATGTGGGGTAACTCCGGCTCATATATAGACCTTTGGGGGCTTTAACTTGCCAGCACGCACTGTCACAGGGTTCATTGTTACTGACTGGGGATCCTGGTTTTATTGTTACTGATTGTGGTCATGTGTTTGTGCCAGAATGACCCGTTCCCTCTCGTCCTCGGCAGCAGCGTCTGGGCCCCGGATTGGCGCTCACGGTGAACATATATTTCTTGCCGGATGAATGGAGATATTACTATGACTGTATCCGTGTTCACTGTCAGGTGAGTCTGTCTTACACACAATGCATTAAGACTCATGGACAGACAGACAGACAAGCTGACCCTTCCCTGTGATCACACACTGCCCGTCTCATGCCTGTATGTCACCCAAAATCAGAACTCCCCTAAAATAC
>RXON01001428.1:0-88177 GCA_009667805.1 Leptobrachium leishanense | reverse complement strand
CAGTCCTCTCCTCCTGTTTCCAACCCCAACCCTCCCAGATTGTGAGTTCCTACGGGAATAGGGCCCTCATCTCCTCCTGTACTGTTTGTCAAATGTTGTTCAATGTATTGTAACCCTGTCTATACTGTGCTTATTGTACAGCGCTGCGGAATATGCTGGCGCTTTTAAATAAAGAATAATAATAAATAATAATAAAATATACCCATGTATGAGCTCTGGGGGCAAATATACCCATGTATGAGCTCTGGGGGCAAATATACACTTGTGAGCTGGGGCTATATATATATCCATGTGAGCTGGGGGCAATATATATACCCTTGTGAGCTGGGGCAATATATATACCCTTGTGAGCTGGGGCAAATATATCCATGTGAGCTGGGGGCAGACATGTTTTGGTCTGAGGTCTGTGTGTATATATATATATATATATATATATATGTATCTGGACATGTTCTGGTCTGTATATATGTATCTGAGTGGGCATGATATCGGTGAATACCTGAAAAAAGTATTGGTACTTGTACTCGGTCTTAAAGTGGTATCGGTGCGACACTAGAGTGTGTATATATGTATGTGTGCATATATAGAGATTATTATGGCACCTCTATCCTGATTGGCTTGACATGACACGGATGGGGGGGGGGGCACCAAACGCACCTTCGCCTGACTAGACAAAAATGCTTGCACCGGCCCTGCCTCTTAGCTCCCACCTGGACTTGTGTATCCAAGGCTCCAGCAAGCATACTCAACTCCATACAGCTTACAGGGCAAGCCTCATTCACAGTGTCCTCTTAGTTCCCACCTGGACTTGTGTATCCAAGACTCCAGCAAGCATACTCAACTCCATACAGCTTACAGGGCAAGCCTCATTCACAGTGTCCTCTTAGCTCCCACCTGGACTTGTGTATCCAAGGCTCCAGCAAGGTGATTTGAATCTACGCTTCGCAACGCCTAATACCTTAACTTTCAATGTTTAGTATGTTGCTTTCATAGCACTGTCAATGTTAATTTGTATGTTTAAAGTAAAATCCCATATAGCGTAACTGTTAAGATATTGTAAACTAGACCTGTTTGCTATCATTAATTGCCATATCTTTGATTGCACTCCAAAATTGCCATATCTTTACCAGTTATATATTTTTTTCCCACTCAGCCATGGGCCTGGTATTCTGTGCCCCCCCCCCCCCCGGTCATGATTCACTGCATTAGAGAATTTATTGCCCCAACATCCCCCAAAGATGCAATGTAATCCTGGATTAACACTTCAATGTTCTTGAACCCAGGACATACTTGAAAACGAGAGAAATCTCAATGTATCCTTCCTGGTAAAATCCTTTTATAAATTTCTGTCTTTTCAGCATACTCAACTCCATACAGTTTACAGGGCCAGCCTCTATCAGTGTCCTCTTAGCTCCCACCTGGACTTAGTTCCCACCCCACAGTTCTCATTTCATTTATACCCAACTAATTGGGTCATGTGATATTTTCAGCTACCAACCTACACCACTCTGGAATTTCACCTACCACACTCCCTTCTATCTTCTGCTTTCCTTATCAATTCCCTGCCTGTCTTCTACCTTTCCTTTTTTTCCCTCCCCTTCTCCCACACCACCTTTCTCTAGAAATGTTTTTCCCTCTCTTCCCCCTCTTGCTGCTTCGTTCCACCATCTCCCTTCTCTCTAAATCTGCCCTCCCTCCCTATATACCCTACAAATTACAGCAAGCTGGAAAAGAAACCCAGATACACCATAGCTTGCTCAGCTCCTTTAACGTATCAGCTGAGTGCTGGTGGAGAGTGTTAAAATCCAGCCCCCCCCCCCACACACAACAGAGCTTTAAAACCTTTCAATCACTATTTTCCAAAAAGAAAAACCTGTCCAAATTCCTTTTTATTCTGCTGCTTGCACTTGCAAATGATGTTGAATCCAACCCTGGTCCAATAGCTGACACCATATTTAATCTCCCCACTAAAAAAGGCCTCTCCTTTGTGCATTGCAACATCCGCAGCTTACTCCCTAAACTGGATGAGCTTAAAGCTTGGTGCTTCTATTACAAACCTAAAGTTATTGTGCTGACAGAATCATGGTTAACCCCTAAAGTGCCAGACTCTGCCATAGCAATGCAAGGGTATTCATGCTCTAGAAAAGGACAGAGCTAAGAGAGGAGGGGGAATTGTTATCTATGTTGACAACTCCATAAAGTTCCACCCCATTGCAGAATCCTAGCTCCCCGGCCACATTTGATTTCCTTTCTGGTACTATTGAGATCCCATTCAGTAAAACAATTATTGTTGCTGGATTCTACCGCCCACCAAGTTCCCCAGTGCAATCCTTTCTGACATAACCCAAATTCTTAGTAAATTAGTCGCTCAAAACCAAAAAAGCGAACTGCTGGTCCTCGGCGACTTTAATGTTGATTGGCTGAATCCTAAAAACAATAAACACTGCTCACTGTTTAAGGCTTTGCAGCTAACACAATTAATCTCCTCCCCCACTCGCATTAATATGAAAAGCCCTAACCACACCTTGCTGGACTGGATTCTCTCCTCATGTCCTGATCGAATACAGGAGGCAGGCGTTCTCGCTAACAGTTTCAGTGATCACTGCCTAGTGTACTGTGTGCGCAAAATAAGGGCCATAAAATGTCCACCAAAGGTAATAATCACCAGGTCTTTCAAGTAATTTAATCTTGAATCCTTCCTAAATGATCTCAAACAGCTCCCATGGTACAGAATAAACCTAATCCCAGACCTGGACTGTGCAATTGAATACTTTCAAACCGAGCTCCTGAAAGTCTGGAACACCCATACCCCACTGCGCAAAGTGCGAGTAAAAGGGGCCCATCCCCCTGGGTTACAGCCGACCTCACGCATATGTACCAGCTTAGAGACTCCCTGTGGACAAAGTTCAAGAGTACTGGATCCATGGACGATCACTGTGAATACCGAAAATGCCGGAATGAATGCACAAAAGAAACAAAATGGCTAAAGCCCAATACTTCAATGAAAATTTAAACCAATAACATATCAAACCCCAGAAATTTTTGGAAAATCATAAATAACATACAAGCACCCCCCAGCCACTCCCAACCAGCTGCTTTAAAAGTAAACAACCAAACTGTAAAACACCCCCTAGATGTAGCAAATGCTTTTAATAATTATTTTGTTGGATGCGCCACCGCCCTGATTGCTAAACTAGGAAATGACAAGCAATCAGAAAGGCCACATGCAGGTCAGGACCCACCAACAGTGCAAAGACCCTGTAACGCAGAGAAATTCAGTTTTAGGCCAGTGCCTGTCAGTAGACATGTGCACAGCACAAAATTTCGTTTTGAACTAATGGATTAGTACTAAAATGCAATTTATTTAGTTGCTAAAGAAATTCGTTTTCAGTTCTTTAGTATGAAAACTAATTTCGTTCATCCGAAAACCAGTGGATACAATTACTATTGTTGTGGTGGCTCCTCAGAGGGCTGAGATCGCTGCTTGTTACAGTATCTCTCACTCTCAGCACAATTTGGGCCATATTACATAGTTGGTGCTAACTTAACCAGAGCTGTTGTAACCTTCCCAGAGCCATTATAGCCTATGGAGGTTTTCAGTTTACAACAGGTTAAGTTAGCACCAACATTGTAATACTGCCCCGTGTCAGGCAAAGCTGTTACAGTAACTGACTGCTGCTCATCACAGCGCTCAGAGTTTCTGTAAAACTAGTAAATAATATTTTATATGTAAGAGGTTAGAACAATATTATTTCCTTGTTTTACTGAAACTCTGAGCGCTGTTACAGTCAGTTACTGTAACAGCTGAGCCTGATTCATTGTACTGAGATGTAATGTAACAAGCAGCCAATCTCAGCGCTCACAGCCACTGGATTTAAAGGGCTAAAAAAAAAAGGCTCCTCTCTGTATAATGTTTAGAACATCCTCCTGCATTAATTAATACCCCTCTTTGTATAATGTAGATAACATCCTCCTGCATTAATGTCCCTCTCTGTATAGAACATTCTCCTCAATTTATACCTTTCTCTGTATAATGTATATAACATCCTCCTGCATTAATACCCCTCTCTGTATAATGTATAGAACATACTCCTGCATTAATTAATGCCACTCTCTGTATAGAACATTCCTACTGCATTGGCATGTGGAGGGTGCAGAACTTCGGATGTTGCGATGTTGCGATCTTCATTGCTGGTCTCCTTCACTCATCAATGTAATATCACAAAAAGGACTGAAACTAAAATGTAGTGCATTTTATTTTAGTTTCTTTCGTTTTTTGTACTGAGCAGTTTCGTTTCTCTTGAGTCATACTAAAACTAAATTATCCCAAAATTCGGACTAAATCGTTTTAGTACTAAAACGAATGCACATGTCTACCTGTCAGTGCCATCACTAAACTTCTCCGTAACCAAAAAAATGAAATACCAGTCTGGACCTGATCAAATCCCAGCAATGCTGCTGAAAATCAGTGCACCAGCAATTGCAAAACCTGTCGCAACCCTGATTAATGAATCACTGGCGACTGGATACATACCCAAACTCTGGAAGACTGCAAGGGTGGTACCTATCCATAAAAGTGGAGACAATACTTTGGTATCCAACTACCGGCCAATATCACTGCTCCCTGTAATGTCAAAAATTCTGGAAAAATGTGTCTACACTCAATTACGTGATTATTATCAGTATCAGAACTATTTAACCCCAGATCAATCAGGCTTTCGTCCAAACCATTCAACTACAACTGCCCTTTTAAAAGTTTGTAATGATATCCAAGCTGGCATGGAACAAGGAAATCTAACTGGAGCCATCTTCCTTGATTTTGCCAAGGCTTTTGACACAGTAGACCATGGCATCCTATTACAAAAACTTAAGAACTCTGGTATTGGTGATAGTACATTAACCTGGTTTCAATCATATGTGTCTGATAGGTCTCAATTTGTGTCCATTTCTGACAGCACTTCCCTCCCCCTCCCAGTCACGTGCGGTGTACCCCAAGGCTCGATACTTGGCCCCCTGCTATTCACAATATTCATAAACGATCTGCCCAATGTCTGCAAAGCTTCTACTGTACACACATGTACGCAGATGACACTGTAATCTATACCAGCAAACCAAATCTCCCACAGCTGGAGGCAGTGCTGCAAGAACAATTCACAGGGGTAGAAAAGTGGATCGCAAATAACAAACTTTTTCTAAATACTGACAAAACTGTTACAATGCTCTTTGGAACCGCACCTAAACTACACAAATTGCAAACACCCCATCTATGTGTTGGGACAAGATCAAATGGCACGCTGACCACAGTCACTTCTCTCAAATACCTAGGTATGTGGTTAGACCCAAATCTATCTTTTGGCCCCCACATCGAAAAACTCTCATCTAAACTCTACCCCAAACTAGGTGCCCTGTACAGAAACAAATCCTGCCTGAGCCCCGCGGTAAGAAAGCAGATTGTACAACAAATGCTTATGCCAGCCATTGAATACGGAGATGTAGTGTATGCAGCCGCCCCGCAAACACACCTCCAGAAACTTACTACATTGTATAACTCATTCTGTCGCTTTGTGCTACAATGTAACTACATGACCACACCATTGTGACATGTTAAAAGAACTAAACTGGCCATCACTGGACTCTAGACGCACCCTTCACCTTTCCAACCTGGTGTTTAAGAGCTTTTTTGGGAAGCTACCACCCTATCTGAATATGCTGCTTCCCCCGGCAGTTCCCTCATCCTATAACCTCAGATCCAGGACCAGCACCTTACTTGCAACACCGCAATACAAAAAGAAAATGGCTCGATCCTCATTTTCCTACAGAGCACCGCAAATATGGAATAACCTCCCAGACACCAGCAAATCTTCCCCCAGTCTAAAGTCCCTTAAGACTTCCTTATTAACATACCTCAATACGAAATGCACCTGTAAACATGTAACATAATGACTTTATTTCCTCCATATTTATTTTTCTGTTAATCTGTATATTTGGTCTTGTGTTAATATCTTGCATTTTACTATTTTTTTGTATTTCTGTAACCACTCAATGTTCTCGAACCCAGGACATACTTGAAAACGAGAGAAATCTCAATGTATCCTTCCTGGTAAAATCCTTTTATAAATAAAATAAATAAAAAAATATACATAATTTTTGTTATCATAATAAATACAACTTATTAAGCTCTGCTCTGACTGATTCGATCCACGCTAACTGAAGGGACTGGATTATTGCTTTTGGTTTTAAGCTTGGGTATCTACTAAATTGTGAGTTGCGGTCGCTGGGACGGTGGGGTAAGTGCGCAGGGATTGTTGTCCACAGTCATTATTTGGGTCTAGGATAGACAGATAGTGAATTGCTTAACTCTGAGTCTTTCGGTGCGGCACGCATAGTGTTCATGAGAACTGGTGGAAGCATAACGAATAGAGTAAGAAAGTGAGTGTAAGGATTGTGGGAAATGTAGTCGCTACTCCAGGTCGAGAGAAGATGGGTACGGCATTACAATCCCGGGACCACTTCCTCACGCTCTACGGGCGTGTCGCGAGCGGATGTGTTGTTGTGATGTGTTGTCGGGATAGTTAGGCACGTGTGCGCGGGGGGGATTGTTGTCGGCGTAGTCATTATTAGGGTCTAGGATAGACGGATAGTGAGTTGCTTAACCCTGCGCCTTTTGTAGTGCGCGCGTAGTTGTCGTGACAGAGTACAATTATTAATTAGCGTTTCGATAAGTAAGGTATTCCATAGTGCTAGCGATAATTAGCGCAGGGATGCAGACAGTCGTATTTAAGCAACTCCTAAAAGCTGGCGCTACATGATTCTGCATTTGGCAAAATCATTTAGCACCTCCTAAAAACACCCCAATAAATCATCCTGCGGCGAGAAAGGTGGCCCGATACGCTACCTCTTGTTGCTGGAACCAAAGTGAGACTGGGAACAAACAGTCTCCCCCCGCGATCAGTCCACAGCAATGTGGGATCGTGCAGGGCCCAGAAACGTAACCCTCCATGTAATCCTATGTACTCAAGGAGGTGAAACTCGTGGTGGTGCGAAGCACTACTGCAAGTATCTACTGCGGCTAGCACTGCGTTAAGAGACGCGGTACTCAGCAAGCGCCTGCCCCGGAGTATCGTGGTAACATGCGGATTCTACAGGAAAATCTGCAGGCGCACTTTATCCCCGTTAGAGTCCCCATGTTAGCGCAAAATAGGGAATAAGACTCATAGGAGTCTGTGTTTATACATAGAATGACCATGTCTCCCCACTGCCGAAAAAAAGAACAAGACCTCCTGTCACGGGATGGCCCAGCACCCTCAGCCAGGGGCGGTGCAGTGACAGTGGTGACATGGACACTTGGGTGTGGTGGCACGCACCCCGTTTTACCAGTATTTTATTTAGATGTGATTATTGTGTGGTGTAATAAAGTGTTCCCCGTTGGTTTATTGTGTAATGTATTTTCCCTTTGTTTGCCTTGCTCGCCGCCATTTTCCGATCCTTGTGGCGCAGTCAGAATTCTCGATTCGGAAAATGGCCGATTCGAACCATCCGGTTCGAATCGTAAAATGGCCGATTCGGACCATCCGGTCCGAATTGGCGACTCCCTGAAGGCCAAGGGCCAATGGGTCCTGGGAGGGCGGGCAAGGAGTCCCATTGTATTCTAATTTATGTGAAGTTGTTAAATGCTTGAACCGTGCATAATAAAGGCAGATTTTGCAGTGCATCCAGCTTCGACTGATGTGACTTTGTCTCCGCCGCATTTTCGTATCTGAGAATCCCTCGTGGTCTCAGGGTGCGGCGTTCCAGATCCGAACCGAACCGAGCGCTCTGTGCCTGCATCGAGGATCAGGGCAGAGGCGCAGTGGGAGGTGATTCGGTTTCCAGGACGAGAGATCCGAACCGAAGGGAGCGGCCGTGTACCGCGCCTCGGTATTGCGGTAAGACCCAAACTCTCCATTGGTCCCGCCAGTTCCGAAACTCCCTCCTACCCCGATCCGAAGCTCCCTCCAGACCCGATCCGACTCTCCATCCCCTCCCGATCCGAACAGTCCGCCGCCCAAGATCCGAAGAGACACCCGCCCCCGGATCGGAAACGTTTCCCTGTAACATCCGAAACGTTTCCCCATAAGATCCGAATCTCCCTCCGCGGCTACCAGAGCCGATTTCCACAGACGTCCCACACCCGCAAGGTCAGGGAACCAGTTGCTCGGGACGCTGAGTGTTGTATGGCTCAGTGGTCGGACTGGTTCTAGGCAGGAGTCCCCTCCACCGCCCGCTAACCCTTTCCTAGGGTCACGCCAGGCCGCACGAGACGCCGGGTGCGTGTCACTCGGTAGTCGGGCCAGCGGTAAGCGACGGGGTCACGCAGATTGAGCACACCCGCAGGCGGAACAACATCTCCATTCCGTCATACTGGTGGCAGCGGTGGGAGCGCTCTCTGCAGGCCCCTAGGAGACCTACGCCATGGTGGTGTACACCCACTATGACCGGGACACCCTGTGTGGGATGTTGGAGAACCGGGGAGGAACGCCGGGAACAAGAAAAGAAAGACCCTGATCAAGGAGCTGACTAGGATGGATCAGGACGAGGCGATGACGCCCGTCCCCAGCCCTGTCCACGCGGAGGTGGAGGAAGATGCTGGCCTTCGAGAGGTGCGGCGTCGGATTGCCCTGCTCGGGGATGCCCCAGCGACGGCGGACAGATGCCGGGTAATCCGGGAGTTCTACCGGGAGGTTGAACAGGAAAAGGACCGGCAGCACGAGCTGCGGTTGGCAGAGCTCCGCGGAGCAGAGCCAGAAGGTTTGGACCCCGAACCCTACCCCGTGGAACCCTGGGTCGAGGCTCACAGCTCGACTGGAGCTTCACCTGGGGAATCTGCAACCCCCAGTGACTACGCTTGCGGGACTCTCAGCTCGCCTGGAGCCTGTACTGAGGACGTCACTTATCCCAGCGACCCTCGGATGAAGACTCACAGCCCGCCTGGAGCTGCATCTGAGGACGCCACATTCCCCACTGAGGAGCGGTGCTCCTGCGCTGGCACCTACGCCGACATGAAGGTCGTGTTGGCAAGAGAGCTGCAGGAGGGCCTGGAGCAGGACCAGAGGTCCACAGAGGAGCTGTGGTACGAGGCCCTGGACCATGAGCGGGACTGCCATGGGGTGTACATTCCCTCCGACGCTGTCGTCCATCGAGTGCAGTACGATGTGCGAGCAGCGTTCCTGCAGGGGCGGGCCCCAGAGGAGTGGGAGGACGAGCTCCGGAGTCTGGTGCAGCAGGAGATCGCACTGGACGCCGAGTACCGCGCACTCCGGTGGCTAACCGCCTCCCCGACAGTGCGCCCTAGTGAAGGCAGTTCCACTGCAGGGCCTCGCTACGGAGGTACGGGGCTGCTCTACGAGGGCATGGCCGCCGACCCCGAGTTTGGAGAGGAGACAGAGGAACGGATGGAAGACATCCTGGAGCGACGGGAACTGGAGATCCCGTCAGACAGCAGGGACTCAGTGTTTGAGGAGCTGGAGTCCCTAGCCGAGCGAGAGTGGGAGCTCGAGGTGGCTTATCGGAGACTGTTGGACGGCGTTCCGCAGTCGGGCCTGAGCTCCCCGTGGTGGGACGGGTCGGCGGAGGAAGTCGACAGTCCCCAGGTTTGGGACCTATGGGAGGCCGAGGCGGACCCATGGGTGCCCGTGGGGGTTTCGACTGAGGAAGTTACCCCCTTCACCCCGCAAGAGGACAGGGTGGCCGAGGCCACGGGTCCAGCGGGGGAGGAGACGGATGGTCTCCCCGGGATGGATTGTGCGCAACCATTGTTTGCCCCGGGGGGTGAAGTGACCATCCTGCCCCAAGGAGATCTCCAACCAGCAGAAGAGCTGGCTACGGGGCAGAGCGCCGCTGGCCTCTGCCCGCTACTCAAAGTCTGCCAAGAGGAGCAGACGGATGGTTCCCCCGGGATGGGTTGTGCGCAACCATTGTTTGCCCCGGGGGGTGAAGTGACCATCCTTCCCCAAGGAGATCTCCAACCAGCAGAAGAGCTGGCTACGGGGCAGAGCGCCGCTGGCCTCTGCCCACTACTCAAAGTCTGCCAGGAGGAGCAGACGGATGGTTCCCCCGGGATGGGTTGTGCGCAACCATTGTTTGCCCCGGGGGGTGAAGTGACCATCCTTCCCCAAGGAGATCTCCAACCAGCAGAAGAGCTGGCTACGGGGCAGAGCGCCGCTGGTCTCTGCCCACTACTCAAAGTCTGCCAGGAGGAGCAGACGGATGGTTCCCCCGGGATGGGTTGTGCGCAACCATTGCTTGCCCCGGGGGGTGAAGTAACCATTCTCCCGCAAGGAGATCCTTCCCCAGCTGAGGAGCCGGCCACGGGGCAGAGCGCTGCTGGCCTCTGCCCACCACCCACAGTCTGCCAGGTGGGGCAGACAGGTGGTTCCCCCGGGCTGAGTTGTGCGCAACTGCTGATGGGTCTGGGGGGGAAAGAAACCATCCTCCCGCAAGGAGATCCCCACCCAGCGGAAGAGCTGACACCAGGGCAGAGCGCCGCTGGCCTCTGCCCGTCTCTCCCAACTTGCCCCGAGGGGCAGAGTGAGGATGACCCCGTGCAACTGCGGTTGCATCCATTTGTCTCCCTTGTCGGCTACCAGGGAGAGCAGTCAGGTTTGGCCCTACTTGCTCCTTCGGTTGCCGTGTCCGTACCTGGCCATCCAGTGGAAGAGCTGGCAACGGGGCAGAGCGCCGCTGGCCTCTGCCCATTTCGGCAACCCTTGGGAGGGGGGGCCCCACGCAGCCACGGTTTCTTCCACGGCTGACCTGGGCACCCGGGGCGTGTGCATTTAGCACCCGGGTTCCCGGGTGAGCGGTAGCCCTGGAGGGGACACGGGAGGCACGCCGGCCCAGAGGTATGTCCTCTCGCCCAGCCGGGGAAACCCTAAGGACATGGGGTCCCGACCAAGCTGGCAGGCACGGCGCAAGGCCAAATGGAGAGGCCTGGTGACTCGGCCTCCCCAGACTGACTATGGGCCTGGGAGCACCGACTTCCCCGGTATGACCCGGTGGGGTCAGACCAGGTGCGTCGAACTGGGGGAGGGGGAGGAGTGTCACGGGATGGCCCAGCACCCTCAGCCAGGGGCGGTGCAGTGACAGTGGTGACATGGACACTTGGGTGTGGTGGCACGCACCCCGTTTTACCAGTATTTTATTTAGATGTGATTATTGTGTGGTGTAATAAAGTGTTCCCCGTTGGTTTATTGTGTAATGTATTTTCCCTTTGTTTGCCTTGCTCGCCGCCATTTTCCGATCCTTGTGGCGCAGTCAGAATTCTCGATTCGGAAAATGGCCGATTCGAACCATCCGGTTCGAATCGTAAAATGGCCGATTCGGACCATCCGGTCCGAATTGGCGACTCCCTGAAGGCCAAGGGCCAATGGGTCCTGGGAGGGCGGGCAAGGAGTCCCATTGTATTCTAATTTATGTGAAGTTGTTAAATGCTTGAACCGTGCATAATAAAGGCAGATTTTGCAGTGCATCCAGCTTCGACTGATGTGACTTTGTCTCCGCCGCATTTTCGTATCTGAGAATCCCTCGTGGTCTCAGGGTGCGGCGTTCCAGATCCGAACCGAACCGAGCGCTCTGTGCCTGCATCGAGGATCAGGGCAGAGGCGCAGCGGGAGGTGATTCGGTTTCCAGGACGAGAGATCCGAACCGAAGGGAGCGGCCGTGTACCGCGCCTCGGTATTGCGGTAAGACCAAACTCTCCATTGGTCCCGCCAGTTCCGAAACTCCCTCCTACCCCGATCCGAAGCTCCTCCAGACCCGATCCGACTCTCCATCCCCTCCCGATCCGAACAGTCCGCCGCCCAAGATCCGAAGAGACACCCGCCCCCGGATCGGAAACGTTTCCCTGTAACATCCGAAACGTTTCCCCATAAGATCCGAATCTCCCTCCGCGGCTACCAGAGCCGATTTCCACAGATGTCCCACACCGCAAGGTCAGGGAACCAGTTGCGTGCTCGGACGCTGAGTGCTGTATGGCTCAGTGGTCGGACTGGTTCTAGGCAGGAGTCCCCTCCACCGCCCGCTAACCCTTTCTAGGGTCACGCCAGGCCGCACGAGACGCCGGGTGCGTGTCACTCGGTAGTCGGGCCAGCGGTAAGCGACGGGGTCACGCAGATTGAGCACACCCGCAGGCGGAACAACATCTCCATTCCGTCATACCTCCCGTTAAACTTATTACAGTAGTTTTATTAAAGCAGCATGTGGAGACAGAGACCGATAAAAGGAGTGTGGGATGGTCCTGTCTCAGACGTCTGACAATTGTTCGATTTGCCAAACATGTGCCCAGTGACCACGGCTGGCCGGTCCATGGAGCACTGGCGCCAACCGGCACACTGGCGGGGGGGGGGGCAGCATTTTGCTACCCGTCAGATGCAGCGGCAATCCCTTTTGTATGCCCTCCAGTGGATGCAGGTTTTCAGTACCTGCATCCAGCCATTGGCGCAGCTTGCGAGTGTTTAGATCCCTCATATGACAGGCTGTGCAGCAGGGAGCTGCAGGCCTGCCCCCTCCCTCCTCCAGCGGCTGATTGACGGGTCATAGGGCAAATGGCAATCACCCAGCTCTGCTCAGTGTGCAGGAGCACACTCAAAGCACGAGCTGTAAAAGTGCTTTCCGGCAGTCTGGCCAGCTGAAACATGGGACCACGTTTCTGAATAAGACATATTGAGGTCTGTATGGGAGGGCTGTGATTTTGTATTCTGTGTGTGTCTGTGTGAGCAGAGGCAGCAGTGATCTCTCCCTCATCATGACAGTCACAGACACACACACAGGGCTGGTGTAATGATATACAGCTCTGTGTGTGTCATAATGAGGGAGAGATCACTGCTGCCTGAACAGTACTGGCAAAAAGCCCCGCCCCCGGTTTAAACCACACCTCCTTTACAAGCAGCTCAGCCACCTGTGCTAGCAGCCCAAAACAGGTGCTGAATGCAGCACAGGGTGAATTGTTCTCCACCACCTCCAGGATCTGCCAGAGAGATCGCCTCCCATAAGAACGGAATGGCATGGCATTTGAGTATATATCCGAGTGGGGAAGGGTGGCTAGGGTGTCTGTTTGGGGTCAGCTTTGTCTATCTATCTGGGGTTGAAGGGGCAAACTGCGCATTACTGTGAGCTTTATTACAGTGGATTCTGTGGATTCTAATATGCACCATACATTACTGTGAGTTTTATTGCTGTGGAGCTCTGTGATACTCTCATACAAGTCACGCAGGGTTTTTTTTTTGGGGGGGGGGCAGCATTTCATCCATCATTCCCGGCAGCAAAGTGGCTTGGGCCGGCCCTGCCAGCAACATACAGCTTGCTTGGAGTTTCTCGCAGTGATAGGCATCTGCAGGTGTGTAGGACTTGCTACAGTTTCTGATTTGGAAGAATATTATTGTTTATATTTTAACAAATGTATTATAAAACACATTAACGACATTACCTCTTCTTAGAATAACTCTGTGGAGACTGACGGGAGAGGAATGGTTACAGACGTCACAGGACAGACCCTCCCTGCGTTCCCAGGCGTCTCTGGGGATGGAGATGTGGTTGAGGAAAGTGCGGGTCCCAGCGGGATCTTCCATAGTGATCATCCTGCCTGTGTGACGGATCCCAGAGATGTTCCAGGTCACACGGAGCATGTGATGAGCGCCGCGTACCACACACGTCAGCTGGACGGAGGCGTCAGGGAGGGGAGCGCGGGACACATCCAGCGCATGGACAGAGGTGTCAGGGTGGGGGATCTGGAGTGGAGTCAGCACATGGATGGAGAGGTTCATGGTGAAAGTGTCTGATGACGAAGGGGAAGAAAATGACATTTGTAAATATTGATAACAAACGATGAAGAAAATGATAATAAATCTTTAACCTGAATGAAATCATCCTGTCTGTGTGATGGATCCCAGATATGTCAAACAGAGACTTTCCATTATTTTATCCCCCTATTCACCACAACCAAACACCGTAACACCGAGGACCTGTCTTCTGTTCAGGACTCGGTTCATTAATAATGGGTTTGAGCCTGTTAAAACACTGATCAGTTTAGCTGGAAATTGGGCAAAGTGAGAAGCAAAGAGGAAGCCATTATTAATCTCCATTATTGGCCCCCAGGAGAAACACCAAGGCGTAACGTGAGGCCGTAAAACCAAAACATCGGCTTCTTAACCCGACGAGTAAAGCTCAGCTTTTAATTTCCACATATAAAACCTTCTCTACCTCCATCAAGTCTTCTGTGTTTAGTGCAGAAAGGAGTTGCTGTTATTGGGGTTAAGACCTTTCCGGGAGCACGAGCCCATCCCCCGGCTGGAATGTTCTTTGCTGTGTTACTCTATTCTTATATTTAATATAAAGGTCATTGTATATCACACGTAAACAATACGTCACCTTCCCCTCCTTACCCTGCACTATCAGAGCGGTGCCGTTAGCAATCCTCAGGTTCCGCACATATACCATGGCGCAGTAATAGATTCCTGAATCCGCCCCGGTCACGTTGAGTATCTCCAGAGTGACCCTGCGCGCTGCCGATTCACATTTATATTTCTGTGGGTTCTCCTCGCTCGCGCACCGTGTCACCAGCCTTGGTGTTTCCCCACTCAGCGATGTCTTCTTGTACCAGAAAATCCTACTCCCTGTGTCCAGGTCCTCATGGGAGGAGCAGCGGATCCGGGCATTCCCATTGGTAGATACATACAGGCTCTGCTCGGGTTGGCTTAGAAGAACATGAGCACATAAAGCTGGAAACATAAACCATGATTTATACATAGAATACACCACGGGTATATACAGAGAGAAGCAGGATCACCGATAAGAGCAGAATAATCCTGATTTAATGCAAAGAGCGTGGAATTTATATTAATGAGAAGATTCATATGATTAGCTCCTTCACAGGCCGTTACACTTATATATATTCACACGGAAAGTTACACACGCTATAAATGTGTTTAATGCATCTTTTATCGTGATATGAATAAACAGGACAGGATAATATTATCTTATGATTTTAACTCTAAAATCAGGCCAGCTATTCTTCCCCTTAGAGGCGTCCTGCCGTCTGGGTCTTGTTCCTGTCACAATTCAGATGGCAGGGTTGCGGGTCGAGCCCACTATGCGATGAAATAACAAGCAAGTATATGCAAGTATGAAATAAACAAAAGGGTATTTAATTTAATCAACACAATAAGAACACTAAGAATGAAGCAACTGAGAAAACAGGAAAAACAAGGAGAACAATGAATAATTAATAAATAAGGTATAACTAAGGAGACTGGACCAGGAAATCAGATTAGAAGAAAACAAGACACAAGATATAAGAGTAAACAGAAGCACTAAACATAGATGAACAGAGGTAGAAAGTATTTTAAATAAATGAAGCAGGGTTTTCACAGTAGTATTACAGCCAGGAGCAGGCAATGGCGTCGTCATTATACAAGCAGAGGGTTCGGCAACAGATTGTTCAGATATATACAGAGTTTAGCAAAAGAATAGTATATAATACAAAGCAGGGGTTCGGCAACAGTTGTTCAATATAGGGGTTCAGGAACAGACAGCAGAGCAGAAGAGGCTGTTACCGGAATCCACTCAGTTCTGTAGGGAGAAAGGTCGGCACGGTGCGGTCAATGACAGGCCGGACACGAGTCAATGGCAGGAAAAGCGTTCTTTATTGACATCAGACTCAAACGAGATTAAATCGCAGAGTTTGAGTGAGTTCCCAACATTGGGTTACAATTCTTATACTTCGATTAGCAAAAATGGCACATCCCAATAACCCTCCCCGGGGCAAATGTACCATCCCCTCAGCTCGGACACAAAGACATTCCACAATTGGCAGTTCTCATATACAATTATGACAATTGGATAATTTAGCATTCAGCCAGATCCTGTCACTATCATCCTCCGAGAGGCCTGTTCTCCTCAGATACTGATAAGGGTGCAGCTGGTCTAATGAGGGCCTTTTTCTCGGCTGTGACTCCTATGGCCTTGGTGTATCTAAATCAGCTTTTTGGCACCTTATGTTTACGCTGGCCGGATTCTCTATTTAATTGCTCTGCCGGAATGTCTCAAATGCCTGAAATCTATGCAAACTCTTCTAAATCAGTTGGTCACTTTAACGAACCATAGGCCTGGTCAATATGGCTGCTAGGGAACAAGATGGCGACTAATTTCTGGCCTGCTCCGGTCACAAAGCTATTACAGCTTTAGGGACAGACAGGTAAGCAATGCAAACGCAAAGCATTGTGGGGGCTTTGCAGTTTTATGGAGAGATGCAGGCTTGATGATGAGGTGCACCTGCACCTCTTGCAGGCTGGAGATGAATCTGAAAGGTATGGAGGGGTGGATTCAGGGATTCAAGAATGAACTAGCGCCGGGTTTGTTCCTCCTGCGGCACCGGTGACCGGATATGTGACGGTTCCTGCTGAATTTCATGTATGGCTGTTCTTCCATTACATGTTTTGTTTAGAATTGTGCTTCTCTGTGAATCGTGTGGATCCTGAGTAAGCATCAGGGGGGTCGTGTCTAAGGTGTAAGCAATTCTTTCACTATTTTTGCAGAAAGAACGGAGTTCCCATTGGTCCCACACACTGTAAAGCTTGTATTCAAGAGTTTAATCATATCTTTCCCTGTTATGTCACAATAAATATAGGATTTATTATGTATATTCACTAAACTCCACATACATACACTATTCATACATCACATCTGAGTGTGTATTTGTGTTATGTGTGAAATGATAATTGCCGGCTGTGGGACAGGAATCTCTGAGATCTCGCACTTATTTCTTTTACATGACCACTGTTAAACATATATCTCTATTACAATCCCCGCGCTAAAACAGGGACGTAGGGAGAAAAAACTGCACCCGCAGTTTTCCCCCTACTGCCCCCGTTTTAACGCGGAATTACAATGCAGGCGCAAAAAATGCTGCATTATTTGCGCCCGCTATGTCCCGAGATGCACACGGCAGCGCTAAGCGCAGCCGTGCGCATCCTCTCAATGGAGTCCATAGGACTCCATTGATCTCCCCCCTGCCGGTCACATGACCAGCAGTATCTCGCCTCGCGAGATTCGGCCGGTCGGCGTAGTGATACGCAGGGAGAGACTGGGGGGACTTTTTCCCCCAGTCTTTCCCTGCTCCCGCCGGCCAGAGGAGGCGAACAGAGCCGCGGACCTCGCCGTGGGACAGAGGGTGAGTATCTGTTCTGTTTTTTTATTTTTTCGTCTGGTGTTAATGGATTCTGCAGAAGCGGAATCCGTTAACACCAGGTCCTGGGGCTGGAAAACTTTTCGCTGACCAGAGCCAGACGTTAATCAGCGCTGGAACATTGTAATCCAGCGCTGATTAACACTTTGCGCTCCCCATGTTAAGTATAGGGAGCGCAAAGTACAGTAACCTAGCGCAGCGCTGCGCAAGGTACCAAACGCAAATGGGTTTCTTAACCCGTTTGCGTTTGGATTGTAATATGCGGTAGATACCACAGCTAACGGTAGTGCTCAAGTAGGTGAGCGCTATCGTTAGCGTTAGGAGTGTAATAGGGCCCATAATATACTGAGTAATTAGAAATGATAATTAGTGAGGGACCAGTGACACGAGGTGATAAAACAGACCAAAGTCAAGGATTGTCTACGGAAATGATTTACTCATGAAGCCGTCATTACTTTATCTGAGAGTTTCAGCATTTACAGCTGCCTGGTAACCAGCGGCCAGATCGTGCCAGCAAAACCCGGCCGTTACGGTTACACCATGGTCAGTGGCGTAGCGTGGGGGGGGCTGGGGGGGCCGTGGCCCCAAGCGCAGTTTTGTTAGGGGCGCATTTGCGCCCCTAAAACTGGCCCGCGGGTTGAGGGGACCCAGAAGATGCCGGGCAGCGGGAGTGCCTGCCCGCCGCCCGGTCCTGAACAGTCCGTCCTGTTCTTGAAGGGGATGCGGCTGCGTGCAGGCGTGCGCAGGTCATGTGGTCCGGCTAATCAGGTGGTACTGAGTCTCTGTACCACCTGACTGGCCGGACCGCGTGACCTGCTCACGCACGCAGCCGCATCCCCTTCAAGAACAGGACGGACTGTTCAGGACCGGGCGGCGGGCAGGCACTCCCGCTGCCTGGCATCTTCTGGGTCCCCTCAACCCCTGCCGGAGCAATATCCAGGTGAGAGCTGGGGCAAATACATGTGTAAACTGGGGGGGCAAATCCATGAGCTGGGGGGCAAATCCATGTGTGAGCTGGGGGAAAATCCATGTGAGAGCTGGGGCAAATCCATGTGTGAGCTGGGGCAAATCCATGTGTGAGCTGGGGCAAATCCATGAGCTGGGGCAAATCCATGAGAGAGCTGAGGCAAATCCATGAGCTGGGGCAAATCCATGAGAGAGCTGGGGCAAATCCATGTGTGAGCTGGGGCAAATCCATGAGCTGGGGCAAATCCATGTGAGAGCTGGGGCAAATCCATGTGTGAGCTGGGGCAAATCCATGTGAGAGCTGGGGCAAATCCCATGAGCTGGGGCAAATCCATGTGAGAGCTGGGGCAGTAGCCATGTGTGAGCTGGGGCAATATCCATGTGAGAGCTGGGGCAATATCCATGTGAGAGCTGGGGCAATATCCATGTGTGAGCTGGGGCAATATCCATGTGTGAGCTGGGGCAATATCCATGTGAGAGCTGGGGCAATATCCATGTGTGAGCTGGGGCAATATCCATGTGTGAGCTGGGGCAAATCCATGTGAGAGCTGGGGCAAATCCCATGAGCTGGGGCAAATCCATGTGAGAGCTGGGGCAGTAGCCATGTGTGAGCTGGGGCAATATCCATGTGTGAGCTGGGGCAATATCCATGTGAGAGCTGGGGCAATATCCATGTGAGAGCTGGGGCAATATCGATAACGTGTCCACAGGTTGGGGGGGCGCACAATCCTTGGCTGGCCCCGGGCGCTGACAACCCACGCTACGCCACTGACCATGGTGAATTCTGCGAACGTACAGTGAAATAATCCCATATAAAGGTTTGTAATGCTCGGGAAGCTCAGTGCGAGGGGTTTGCGTTTTACGTCTATAATATATATGAATTTATTTCCTTTCCTTTGCTTTCTGAACGCATAGTGCCCCCGTGATCTCAGGAGTAATAAATACCAGCAAAATAATAACTCTGTGAATGTAATGATCGGGGGGGGGGGTCCTGCACACTTTGTTCTGTCCAGAATCCATAGAATTGCGGCACATTCTGTGATTTGAGTTAAAGTGACACATTGGTTTCAGAATTCTATTAATCTAAGCCTAAAGGGAAAATGGTTTGAATACATACACAAATTAATGGCTTTCCAATAAACACACACAATGTGTAATAAGGACTTTAAAACACAAAGTATAAAGTCATTTGCTTTTTTCTTACCTTCAGTAAGGAACAGGAAATGCCGGAGCTCCATGTTTGCGATACTGAGCGGATACTCTTTACTGATATTGTGGCAAACACTGCTTATACCACTGAGATCTCCAGACGTAGCGGTGGTTTGTGAGTTCAGCGCTGCCCCTGTAAAGCAGACACAGACAGATACTGAGACCAGCACAATTATCTGTTTATCCATCTCACCCTCGCTACATACTATGAGTTCACCGGAAGCCAAAAGAAACCGGGTGTCACAAACACATCCAGCAGCTAAAGGGCCATATAGGTGGAGAGATCAATGGCCAAGGGTCACCTGTCACCGGCTGATTGACAATGCTGGATGTGCTGGTCCTCCAACCCCCCTCATATAAATCACACATGTGATGGACCTCCCCCCCCATATACAGTATCTGACAGCAGTGAGTGCACCCCTCACATTTTGGTATTTTATTGTATCTTTTCATGTGAAACATTGAAGAAATGACACATTGTTACAATGTAAAGTAGTGAGTGTGCAGCTTGTGTAACAGTGTAAATTTACTGACCCTCAAAATAACTTGATACACACACAGCCATTAATGTTTAAACCGCCGCCAACAAAAGGGACTGCACCCCTAAGGAAAAATCTCCAAATTGTGCCCAAGTAACCATTTTAACAACGTGTTAGTGCTACAAGGTCTCAGTTGTGAATGGGAAGTAGATGTGTTAAATTTGGTGTCATCGCGGTCATACTGGTCACTGGAAGTTCAACATGGCACCTCATGGCAAAGAACTCTGAGGATCTGAAATAAAAGAATTCTTGCTCTACATAAAGATGTCCGAGGTTATAAGAAGATTGCCAAGACCCTAAAACTGTGCCGCAGCGTGTTGGCCAAGACCCTGAAACTGAGTCGCAGCACGGTGGCCAAGACCCTGAAACTGAGCTGCAGCACCGTGGCCAAGACCCTGAAACTGTGCCACAGTGCAGCGGCCAAGACCCTGAAACTGAGCTGTAGCACGACGGCCAAGACCCTGAAACTGAGCTGCAGCACGATGGCCAAGACCCTGAAACTGAGCTGCAGCACAGTGGCCAAGACCCCGAAACTGAGCTGCAGCACGATGGCCAAGACCCCGAAACTGAGCTGCAGCACGATGGCCAAGAACCTAAAACTGTGCCACTGCGCGGTGGCCAAGACCCGGAAACGGAGCTGCAGCACCTTGGGCAAGACCCTGAAACAGAGCTGCAGCACGGTGGCCAAGACCCTGAAACTGAGCTGCAGCACAGTGACCAAGACCCTGAAACTGAGCTGCAGCACGGTGGCCAAGACCCTGAAACTGAGCTGCAGCACAGTGACCAAGACCCTGAAACTGAGCTGCAGCACGGTGGCCAAGACCCCGAAACTGAGCTGCAGCACGACGGCCAAGACCCCGAAACTGAGCTGCAGCTTGGCGACCAAGACCCTGAAACTGAGCCGCAGCATGACGGCCAAGACCCTGAAACTGAGCCGCAGCACGGCGGCCAAGACCCTGAAACTGAGCTGCAGCACGGTGCCCAAGACCCTGAAACTGAGCTGCAGCACGGCGGCCAAGACCCTGAAACTGAGCCGCAGCACGGTGACCAAGACTTTGAAACTGAGCCGCAGCACGGCGGCCAAGACCCTGAAACTGAGCTGCAGCACGGTGGCCAAGACCCTGAAACTGAGCTGCAGCACGGTGGCCAAGACCCTGAAACTGAGCTGCAGCACGGCGGCCAAGACCCTGAAACTGAGCTGCAGCACAGTGACCAAGACCCTGAAACTGAGCTGCAGCACGGTGGCCAAGACCCTGAAACTGAGCTGCAGCACGGTGGCCAAGACCCCTCGCACACAAAGTCCCGGTGCACTAAAAGGTACACTTCAGTATTAAAGTGTGCCCAGTACAAACAAATCCGTTGCTATAAAAACCCCCCACTATATTCAGTCTTTCTGTATAAGGGGTGAAGTACTTCTCTATTCCAGAAAGATTCATCTAAGAGTTCATCTAAACCAAGAGACCCCTTTGCCTCTGGACTCCTTAATTTATTAGACCAATAGAACAACGCCCAATGGGTGATAGCTTTACAACATATAACCAGTCAGCCCAGAAAGTACATTTACATATCAAAAGGATAGGGGAGTGCACTATGATGGCTGACTAGTCCACTGCACACACCTCATCCCTGTATAAGGATGAGTCATGTCCATTGTCATGTGGCTGACCATCCCCCATCACCATCAGGACGGACCCCATTCAACACTGCTCAGATGTGATCAGTATCTAGTGAAGATCAGTCTACTGTCAGTATACAGTACGAGCATAAAGACAAGGCAGGTATGTCTTAAAAGCAGATATGTATCCAGAAAGGGATAGTGTAGCCGCAACAGAGATATAATACGTATCTCTCGTTATGCAGACTTCACTTCTCCAATGTGAAGGTAAGAAGCCCAGTGCATTGCGCTTAGTGCTCACAAACTGCCAAACGCCCCCCCACACACACACAGAGTATATGTCTCTAAACCCATGAGAAGGTTTTCATGCTGACGGTTTTTACCGCTGGTTCCGATTCAACCCAAGTACCCTCTGCTAGAGCGTTTCTCGGTTAAATCCGACACAGGGAGACAGATGACAACCTATAAAACACACACATCCTAGAATAAAATGTCCACAAAATAAAATTTCCACAACAGTCCCTCCTCTTTGTCATATGCATCCCAGTGTCCCTCGATGAATCTCGATCTTCTTTGGAAAGAAACAGTTCCTCTTGTATAGAAAAAAGTCCTGAATCCAAAAAGCAAAACAGATGATGGAAAACAACAGAAAGTCAATCTTGACACGTAGATCTTAGGCTAGGGTCAGACTAACGCATTTTTCACGTTGTCCGTGAAAATGTGCGTTCGAAGAATGGACGTATTTTTTCACGGAATACGCAATAGCGGTCATACGATGCGCAGTTTCATCCGTGATTTTGTACGGATCATCAATAAAACACTTGTTGTGTCTGGACGTTATGTTGGCCGGACATTAGCAGTGTCTGACATCTCCCAATCACACACACACGCCGCTAGCGGACGCAGCGCACTCTGTACGTCAGTACTAGTGGTTTCACGTTCTCGAAAAAATGCGTTCATTTTCCACTTGCGTTGCGCAGCCGGACTTTTGTGCGACCGTACTTCGTATATTGGCCGTCATTGCCCGGCATCTGCTGCTAGTGCGGCCGTGATTATGTGCGCCAGAACGCGCGTTCGCACTGCCTCAGTCTGACCCTAGCCTTAAAGCAAGTCTTCAATCTTAAAGGAAGTCTTAAAAAAATCTTGACACATAGAATCTGCTCTAGGGGAGGTGACTCAGAGGGAGGACATGAGGTGGTGGGTCGCATCGGTCGCCGGTCGGTTTGGAATCCTCTGTATCCGGTCCATGGGTTGGTCTTCAGGGTGTCTCATCTCGGCAACGAAAACGTAGTCATCTGCTCAAGCTTTGGTAACTTGGTCGATTAGACAACAGGAACATTTCACCCCAGGCATATAGAAGGAATAGAAACAGAAACACCATTTCCTTTAGCCAATGGAAAACAAGAAATCCCGAAGCTTCCCAAACCTTTAAAAGGATTCCAACCCTCACTAGCTATAGCTGATTTTACCCTCTAGGAATGTATCGTTAAATTCTATCGACAAATGTCTCTGATTGGTCTTGGCTAATTTCTCGTACTTCTTCATGCCAATATGAATATTGTATATAGTATGAACGGCTGTCATTGCTGGGGCATAATGGCTAGGGGGGTGCATCTTAAACAAAAGATTGGGATGCTTTTCATTGTTTCCCTCGCTAAATTAAACTAAGCTAAACAAAAACGACACTTCTCATTCTTTGATGTAGTTGAGCAGCTTCTTGCAGTGACTGGCGTGGACCCAGTTGTCTCGTCCTTCGAGCTTCAGAGAGGTTGGCGTCGTCAGCTGCACCTGGAATGGACCAAGATATCTTGGCTCTAGTCCTGTCCTCTGATGTTTCTTTAGCACGACCCAATCACCTGGTTGAATAGAATGAACACTGGTTATTGAGTTTGGATCCGGGAGAGACTCCCAGACCCGGTGGTGGACTCTTTGGAGCTCCCTTTGCAGAAACTGCACATACCCCGTCAGCTGAGAATGTAAAGGTGACAGCTGTTGAGGGTAGTACAAACCCATCTTTGGAGGACTACCGAACAAAGCTTCATAGGGTGATAACCCGTGGGGCTTCCTGGGGGCATTCCTGATGGAATAAAGGGCTATAGCGAGACATTCAGGCCATGGTTTCCGAGTATCGGCCATGATTTTTGAGATCATGTTCTTAATAATCCCATTAAGACGTTCAACCTTACCACGGCTTTGAGGATGATACGGGGTATGTAATCCCTGGTTGACGTGAAGAGCTTTACATACCTCTGGAAAAATCTGACCAGTGAAGTGAGAGCTGCGATCTTACTTGATTGTTTCAGGCAGGCCCCAGCGACACACTATCTAAGACAGGATCTTTATTGCTGTGGTAATGGCGTTGGCACATTGAACTGGCCATGCTTCCGGCCATCCTGAAAACATATCCACACAGACAAAGACATGCTCGTACGGCCCACTCCTTGGCAACGTAATGTAGTCTATCTGTATGCGCTGAAAGGGATATTCCAATTTGGTCGAATGCCGTTCTGGCGGTTTCACAGTTCTGCCAGGGTTGTGCAAAGCACACACCAGGCAAGAAGCTGCAAAATTAGATGCTGTAGTAGTGAACCCAGGAGCAATCCAGTGCTATTTCACCTGCGCACACGTAACCATCTTTGACTGATGCCCTGGGTAATGAGTCGAATGGGCCATCATTGGAAATAATGATCTTGGCAGACACCATTTGTTGCCAAGGCCCCAGATGTCATATGGACCCTGTGTAGCCCCCAAAGCGGTCCACTTCCTCTTCTCCTGCATCATTGCCTGCCTCTGCAGTTTCTTAAAACTCTTCCAGAGATACATCAGAAGGGACAGCCAGCATCAAGGTCTCTACAGCGGGGCTCAGGGCACCTTCCTTGGCAGCTCTATCTGCCAAGGCTTTCCCATTGGCCTCCAGGGATTTATCAGCCGTGTGTGCCTTTACTTTCAGAATGGCTATTTCGTGTGGCAGGCAGAAGGCCACGAACAGCCTCCCGATCAACTCCGCATGTTTCACCGGCTTCCCCGAACTAGTCAAAAACCCTCTAGCTTTCCAGATTGGACCAAAGTCATGCTCTATCCCAAAAGCATACCTAGAGTCTGTATAGACGTTAACCCGGTGGTCCTTGTGGATTTCACAAGCCCTTGCCACTGCCCAGAGCTCAGCCTCCTGTGCTGACATGTGTGAGCTCAAAGAGCCTTTTTCCACAACCTCACTGACTGTATGTAACGGGCAGGGTGTCGCCCACCAAGGAGTAGCGGAGATGAGATCCTTAAGGGCTGAGAAATCTTCTTGACGTTTAAACACTGATTAAACCTCCCAGAATCAGACACTTGTGGCAACAAGGTAGAACCATACACAGAGTCGCTACTAAGTACTAATGGTTTCGATAGAATACCTAGAGCACATACAGAGAAACACAGATCACTTAGACAGTTGATGAATTGAGCGGACTGCAGGGCAGTCAGGAAATATGTATCTTTCACGTTTGCTAATATTCAGAGACAGGTCAGCGGTACCTTAAGATGGTAGGAACCAACACATACACTTCGAGGTCTGTTGTACAAACAAGAACGAGTATTGTTGAGGATAAACACGCACTGACAATCAGCATTAAATAAACATGACTTAGCAATCGCAGATTGAAATAATCATTGTGGCTGGCGAACATAAATCCTTGGTTGGGTATAGGCAGTTAGCGAGGCCACGGACAAGACCCACCAGTGAAAAGGAACACTTCCCCAGTAGCGTGTAAACACCCCAGCGGCAAGCATGAGGTTAAACCACCAAAATACCACACAGACAACCAGAATCAATCAGCAGGGTATAATCAGAAATCAGGCCGGGTCAATTAACAGGAACAGGGATCGAATACAAAACCGGGTTGGCAACAGGAAGACAATCAAAATCAATAAGCAGCGATGCGGGAATCAGACTCCATGACAGGGCGACAAGGCAACTCCTCGCGCCCTGTTTTAAACCCGGCAGCTCCTTGTGACCATGCTGGGACCCGCCCCCTCAGACGCCGCTCGGTCATTCCCCATTGCTGGCAGCCAGCCAGCTCCTGGCACAGGACCTTGCCCAGACCCCCCCTGGCAGCGCAGCAGGGGCTGAGGACATGACACTGTAGTTATAGCATATCCAGTGTGTGGCTTACCGTCTGGGGTGTAATACCTGGAACCATCTACAAAAAGGTTTTTGGCCTCTGGAATGGGAGTCTCTCTCACTGGACTGATGGCTGTTGACTCAAGCTCCATCAAGGAAAAGCAGTCGTGATGGTCCTCAAAGTGATTCCCTACTAGGTTGAAAAATTGATTAGAAGTTGATAGGTTGATGAAACCTCCAGGCAAGGAAAGGGGATCAAATGGCCTCTCTGATTAGGTCTCAGACATGGGTGCCTCCCACTCTCACCATAACAAGCATCGCCACAGTCATCAGTCCCCGATCAATAGCTGCACTAAGAAGGCGCGGCATGACCCAATACTGAAACCTCTAAATATCCAATATGACTCCAAAACATCTAAAAGAATTGTGAACATGGGCCATTGCTTTAATGTGGAGTTTGACGACACAGCAGACATCTCAGTACTCAATGATGGACCATTAACTGGGAAATATCGCTTACGTCAGTTCCATTTCCACTGGGGATCAACTGATGCAGATGGATCTGAGCATGTTATTGATGGAAAGGTCTACCCTGCTGAACTGCACATAGTGCACTGGAATTTTCACAGATATCCAACTTTTGAAGAAGCAGCGAAGCATCCTGATGGTTTGGCAGATATAGGCGTACATCTGAAGATTGGTGAAAAAAAAACAGTGCTGCAAACAATCATTGATAATTTGGGTCAAGTAAAACCAAAGGGCAAGGAGCATATGCTTATAAAATACAAACTTTCAAGTTTGTTACCAAAGGATCTTAATTACTGGACGTATACGGGATCATTGACTACAGAGCCTTACTTTGAATGTGTCACCTGGATTGTCCTTCAACAGGCAATACCGATCAGCTCTGCTCAGCTGACACAGTTCCGTGGTTTGTTGTGCAAAGCTGAGAATGAAAAGCCAGTTCCCATCTTGGAAAATCACAGAAGAGTTCAACGTCTACCTGACAGAGTTGTCCGTTCTTCATGCACCGTCAATCATAAATAAATCTTAGCTAAACTCAGTAATTTGTCTTCTCTCTGCGGGATCCTGAAGGACCTGTTGTCTGTTGGTTCCAGTTGTTTATGGTTCTCTTTTTGTTTCCGTTCTTCAGTTTGAATTTGTTGGAGTAAAAATCTGAAAGTCTGTATTTGACAGTGTTTGGCTTGGTGATAATATGGTACCAAGATAAAGCATGGGAGAAAAAGATCACAGGCACAGCTTACTGGAAATATGCCTTTGCAACAGGACACAATGCGATCATGTCCCAATTTTTGGCAGGTTATTTCAAAGACTCCTGTGCAGAACATCATTATCTGTAAATAAAATTGTATCCAGAGAAGTTGAGAGGTTAGAATGGTTAGTATCAGTAGGAAAATCTTAATTTTTCACACCATTATCTCCCCCTTCTCTTCCTCCTTAACAGGAAGAAGAGACGCTGGGTTCAAAATGGTGCATCGTCGGGCGTGGTCTAAGGCTGGAAGAAGATGGCCGCATAGCTCTGTAGCTCCCGACCAGACCGGCGAAATACGCTCTGATTAACTGCTTTTTGGACCATGGGGAAGATTAAGAGAAGGGCGGAGGACCCGGCTCTCCCGGACACCCCGAGACCACCTTCATCGGGGACTTTGGATCATTTTTTACGCACCCTGCGGGATAGAGCTGCAGAGCCAGAAATGGCGGCCCCACCTTCTCAGGCCGACTCGGAGGAGTCCTGGCTGGACAGCGATGCTCGAACGCGACGGATCGAGGAGATGGTGGCTGCCTTCCCCACAAGAGATGACATCCAGCGTCTCATCGGAGCAGTCCGGGAAGACCTCCGCAAAGACATCACGGAGGTACGTGCAGATATGGTGACAATGTCAGACCACGTGGCGCAGCTGGAGGAGGCAGCGGCGAGACCAGCCGCCCCAGTTACCACCACTCAGGCCGGGGCCCCGGACCAATTATACACAGTGGCGCGCAAAATTGACGATCTTGAGAATAGATCCAGGAGACAAAACATTCACATCAGAGGGGTGGCGGACTCTACCCAAGACCTCTGTAGCTTTCTTGTACGCTTATTTAACCATATTTTGCGTGGCCCATGAATCACTCTCCAACACGTGGACAGAGCACACAGAGACCGTGGCCGGGGTACTAGAAAACCAAACGACCCTCCAAGGGATGTGCTGTGCCATCTTACTGATTTTACATTAAAGGAGGAAATTTTGCTATCCGCACGCTCCTCTCGTGTTTGGCTCTTTGAGGGATCAGAGATCTCATTATACCAAGACCTATCCCGTTTCACTTTACAAGCGAGACGCGCACTTAAACCTATCACAACAGCTCTCCGAGATGCCCAGATCCCCTATCGATGGGGTTTCCCAATGGCTCTCATTGTATCGATACAAAACCGACCCATCACTTTACGAGGTTACAGTGACCTCCCTGGATTCCTGGAGGCAGTGGGCCTCCCCCCATTTCACATAGATAACTGGGAGCCTATGCTACTACAATCCTGGGGTTTTCCGGACGGTGACCCCGCCCCATTATTACAACGACAAGGCAACCGAAGAGGCTCCCGGGTAGAGATGGAACTCGGAGCCACACCTGAGCAGTAACTACTTACCTGACTTCTGAGATCGGGCTCTTCGAAGTTCACCACCTGTCTTGAGCTTTCGTCTCATCCTCTGTTTACCACGACGCTGTTCTTCCACCGCCCTATGACACACTTTTCTAAAATGCCTTCTGGCCTTTGGTGGCCTTACATGATCATGGGGCTTTATTGTCGTGACACGTACATACGACCATAATTGTGACCTGTTTTCACAAATATGAGAGAACCACTGTTCTTGCCCTTTTTTTTTTTTAGGATACCGGCCTCATTCTCCCTCATACAGTAACCTCTCTGGATGGCTAAAACACTGCTATGCCTGCCCACGTCGGAACATTACAGCGCTTTGTTTTTCTTTTGACCTTTTGCGCTACATAGATTGTGAGTTCCTACGGGAATAGGGCCCTCATCTCCTCCTGTACTGTTTGTCAAATGTTGTTCAATGTATTGTAACCCTGTCTATACTGTGCTTATTGTACAGCGCTGCGGAATATGCTGGCGCTTTATAAATAAAGAATAATAATAATAATAATACATAAGGCAGAGGGATACACACAGAGGAAATAATGTTCCCATCCTACCATCGCTCAACGAAAATGATTACTATGAGTCGAGAGGAACGGCTGATTGAGAGGTTCGGTTGCCGGGATAACAAGGAGGAGGAGAGGGCGAATTGGAACATAACAACCGGGAGGGAGGGAGAGGCGGGATGGAGGGGGATGGGGGGAAAGGAGGAAACCAGGAGGAGGGGAGGGAAGGGAGGAGGGGAGGGAAGGAGGGAGGGAGGGGAGGGAAGGAGGGAGGGAGGGGAGGGAAGGGGGGAGGGAGAGGAGGAAGGGGGGAAAAAAAAGGATATAGATATATATGTACCCAAATTAAATTATGATATATTCGAACTGGAACACCGAGACAGAAAGGAGGGAGGGATAACGACAAGGGGATATAAAAGGGAGGGGGGAAGGGAAGGGGAAAAAAATAAATATATATATATATATAAGGGAAAGGAATATGAAGGAGGGACGTAGACGGAAAAAGGAAATAAGGGGAGGGGGTGGGTGAAAGATGAGTAGAGGCCAGGGGTAGAGGCCTTGTTTAATCTGTTTAATTTGCTTGGTTTCTCTCATATTGGTCCACGCTTGTATATATACTTTTTGATATGAACAATATATGGTTATGAACAGAGCTTAACATCTTTGGTGGATTCTGGGACAGTACTGGTCTTTAAACTAGTTACTGTACCTTTTTTATAACACTGTTTTATCAACCCGGTGCTCTTTCTCTATGAAAATGTTTACCTCCTACGTACGATAATTCCTCATGGCTCATTACATTACATGATACCACGACGGGTGGTACTGGTCGGGGACTCCCCATGATATACATCTTTCTACTTATTTCCCGACTATTACTTCTTTTCACGCCCCTTGAGATTCTGACGTTGCTGTTCCTGAGCGGGAGGCAGAGGTGTTTCCTCTCCTCCCTCTGACATCTTCAGTCTCATATCTTTGATCACACTCACTCACATTCTCTTCTACAGCTCTGTCTCTTATCTCTTTCCTCTTGCACCTATTGCCTTTATACTATCTTTCTGTATCTACCTATTTCACCTTCTGCAACTTACCTCCTTCACCCCCCTTTTTTTTCCTCTCCTTCTCTCTTTTGGCAGCCCACGGGGGATATGGCGATGTTTTCCACTAAACAGCTCTGCATGGTCTCTTATAACGCTAGGGGCCTTAACGTCCCTGAAAAGCACTAGAGATTACTTAGAGAACTCTATGCCCACCATACCTCTATTGCTTTTATCCAAGAAACACTTTTTCGGGACCGAGATGGACCAATCCTCCGAGACAAACAATTCCCCGTGGGATATTTTAGTAATTACACCGAATCAAAATCCAGGGGTGTTGCCATCATTCTAGCGCGAAATGTCCCCTTTACACAAACAGGCTTGATTACCGATCCCCAAGGCTGCTTCCTTTTCCTGAAGGGCACCATAGCGGGCACGACATACACCTTTGCATCTGTCTACATCTCTAACACACGTCAACATAAATGTATAGCCTCTATTCTACGCCAGCTCGACGCTTTTCAGGAGGGGGTCCTGATCCTCGCTAGCGACTTTAACGTATCCTTAGATCCTCGGATAGATACATCAACAGGATCCTCTTCGATCCCCCCTAACATTCTCCGACATATCAAAAGGTCTCTTCACTCATAGATTGGTAGATGTTTGGCAAGCATATCATGCCGACGAGAGGGACTACTCGTTTTTCTCAGGGTCCACCAAAGCTATTCCAGACTCGATCTTTTTTTTCTTCCTCAACATCAATTGCACATGGTAACCAACACATATATCCCTACACAAACATGGTCAGATCACGCTCCAGTAGTCATGACCTTGACCTCCCCTCTTTACCGATCGCGAGAACACACATGGCGCCTTAACACATCTCTCCTCACAGATCCAATGCTCCGAGCAGAAATTGATGAGGCACTTAAACAGTATTTTGAGATCAACACCACCCCTGACGTCTCTCCTCACACGATCTGGGAAGCCCACAAAGCCACGATAAGGGGCCTGCTCATCGCGAAAGCGAGACAGAAAGGCTGAACTCACCTCTCTACTAGACGAGATACGAGCCTTGGAAGCGTCTCACAAGACTGATCAATCGGCAATGATATACCAACAACTTCTCGACAGCAGAAAACGACTTAACGACCTACTACAGGCAGACATCCGATTCATGGCAGTTAAGTCCCGAGCTTTTTTCGCTCTTCAGGAAAATAAGCCAGGCAGGTTACTGGCTAAACTCCTACGCAAACGCCAAGAACAATCCTATGTACCACATATTAAGCTAAGAGATAATACCTTGACTACCCGACCTGACGAAATACTGCAGGAATTTGTCCGCTACTATACAGACCTATATAACGGTAGGGATGAGACACAACCCCCAGATCTCCTGCCTCGTATCACTGACTACTTGAAGGACAATGTGGCCCGTCGCCTCTCAAAGGCCCAGGCAGCATCCTTAGAGGATCCTATCCTCCAGGAGGAACTTGCGGCAACACTTAAGCACATTAAGAATAATAAATGCCCTGGTCCGGATGGCCTTCCGGCTGAATATTATAAAGCTTTTGCAAAAACTCTTTCCTCCCTTATGCTCACAATGTTCAACGAGACACGAGAAGGCTCAAAATTTTCCCATCACACACTGGCAGCCACTATTGCAGTGATTCCTAAGCGGGACAAGGATCTAACGGAATGCAAACATTTTAGACCCATCTCGCTCTTGAACAGTGATGTTAAGATCTTGGCCAGGATTCTTGCTGACCGACTCAAGAAATTTTTACCGATCTTGGTTAGAGCTGACCAAGTGGGATTTATCCCTGGAAGAGAGGCGAGAGATGCGACGACGAGAGTTCTAGACGCTATTGCACTGTCCTCCGATGCTGGGCAGGGCCTTCTCCTGCTGTCTACGGACACAGAGAAGGCCTTCGATAGGGTTGGCTGGCCTTTCCTCTTTCAGACAATGGAGGCTTTCGGTCTCCCCACACACTTCTTACACTGGAAACGTTCCTTATACGATTCCCCCAAGGCACGGGTTAGGGTTAATGGAGCCTTATCACCCTCCTTCCCCATTACTAACGGAACTAGGCAGGGCTGCCCCCTGTCTCCCCTCCTTTTTGCCCTATTTCTGGAACCCTTCCTAGAAGCTATCCGTCGAGATAGTAGAATTCAGGGCATCCAGGGCACAAAACATACACACAAAGTGTCAGCATATGCTGACGACCTGCTGTTCCTTCTCCCGCATCCACGAACATCCATGCCACATCTTTTAGAACACATTAAGATCTTCGGGGAATTATCCGGTTATAAGATCAACAACGACAAATCTAACATACTGAGCCTCCATATGTCTCCAACGGATGTCTCTTATGCCCGATCTCATTTTCCTTTCCAATGGTGCACATCTCGACTAAAATACTTAGGTATTTGGATCTCGCAAACTCAGGAAGGAACGTATAAACACAATGATTGACAGCTGTTGCCGGACTTCCGCTTAAACCTGTCTTCATGGACTCACCTCCCCATCTCGTGGTTAGGCAGAGTCAGCGTACTCAAGATGAATGTGATGCCCCGTCTCCTTTATACGTTACAGGCATTACCCATACTACTGCCACGCTCGTTTTCAAGGAACTTGACTCTATCTTCCTCACCTTTATATGGCCTAGAGGTCGCCCGAGGGTTCGAATACACCTTCTTCGTCGCCCTCGTCTAGAAGGTGGATTGGCACTTCCAGATGCAAAACTCTATTTTTACGCAGCCCAACTGACACAATTGTTAGACTGGTTGACCGAGAAACCGGATAAGCTATGACTAGATTTGGAGGAACAACAGGCACATAGACCCCTCTGGACCACACCATGGCTACCCACACAACTAATGAGACTTGAATTGCCTTCCTCTGGTTTGTGGAAAAGCGTGTATATGTGAAGGCAGCGCTTCCGTGCAAAATAAATATATATTAATTAGGGTAGGTGCTGCCGTAGTGGAATGTGCAGTGTCCACACACCTCCAAGGACACAAATAATATAAAAGGAACAAAACATAAATTCCTGGCGCACCTTGTATATTAGAACATTGTTTTAGAATACAATATGTATGATACAATTGTAAGTGAACAGTGGGTAAAAAAATATTGAGTATGGTTTTTTTTTCCTCTTAACACTGAAAACACTCAAAAAATTCAAACAAATTCAAAAAAATAGAGAAATCAGAATACTTATATTAGTAATGATGGTATCTTTATCTTCCTCCTTTCCTCCTTGGCAAATCCTCTGGAGTTAGCTTTTTTTTCCCCCCACTGGTGACTCGTTTATTCATTAGCTCATTCGATGGTATATGGAGGTGCTATATAAATTTCAGGAAGGGGAAGGAGCAAACCTTATATAGACAGGTGCTAAAGTAATAAATATGCAGCAGGACGATATGCTACTATATTCAAAAATTTATTCCTATAAATTCATATAAAAATAGACCATATGGTATGCATAATTAAAAAAGTTATTTAAAAAGTAATCGTAAAAGGGGATCACTTAAAACGCGTTTTCGCCTACCGCCTTCCTCAGTAAGTGTCCTCAGATAGTCTCTGGTGAAAAATATCAGTGAAATCTGTTTTTATTACTCATTGGATTGTTATATGTTCCAAACCTTAATAAAAGCCTTTGAATACAAAATGATGCATCGTCTTAGAGTCAGGTTAGTAGGTGTTAGGAGAGCCACTTCGTACTTAGTCAACCTGGCAGCAGAGAGGTGTTTTGTCTGGGCCTGATTCAGGCTATCCTGCACTGAATGGGGAGTATAGAGGGTCAACCCTGGAGTCCAAGACTAGGTCACCTACCTTCTGTAATAGTACAGCGCAGGTGGCCACGGCTCTTACACATCCCGGTGAGCCTTAGATGACCGGATCTAGGGCGGTCGATAGGTACATGATGGGTCGGTACCTGGGCTTGTGGAGTTGGGCCAGTACTCCAGTTGTATGGGAACAATTTGCACAAAGTGCAGCAGGAGTGGTAATGTAATGATATTTGATCATTTTTAATGGTGATAAAGCATCTAACAATGTAAAAAAGAGATTGAAAATGTTTGTGGACAATGGCCCAAATAGGAGGATATTAGCTGTACCAATTGATAAAGTGGGAAATCAATAAGCAGAAAAGCTACATGTCTCAGTGGAAATTATTATTGGTTGATGGATTAATAACGAAACCTCACTATACCTCGGTGGTTCAAGCCACCTACATAACCGATAGCAAGGTCCACTGTCTTAGTAGTTGGAGTCACCCAAGGAGACAATAATTGCTATAATAGTGCAAGCCACCCAAGAACCAATCAGAAGGCACAATAAGTAACAATGTATCCAAGGGTCAGAGTCCACCAGAAATAGAAGTCAAAAATAGGACTGTTAAAAACAAGAGAGAGGCATGTCTCGACTGGTTTCGCCCAAACAGGGCTTAGTCTAGAGTCCTTCTCTAGACTAAGCCCTGTTTGGGCGAAACCGGTCGAGACATGCTCTCTTGTTTTTAACAGTCCTATTTTTGACTTCTATTTCTGGTGGACTCTGACCCTTGGATACATTGTTACTTATTGTGCCTTCTGATTGGTTCTTGGGTGGCTTGCACTATTGTAGCAATTATTGTCTCCTTGGGTGACTCCAACTACTAAGACAGTGGACCTTGCTATCGGTTATGTAGGTGGCTTGAACCACCGAGGTATAGTGAGGTTTCGTTATTAATCCATCAACCAATAATAATTTCAACTGAGACATGTAGCTTTTCTGCTTATTGATTTCCCACTTTATCAATTGGTACAGCTAATATCCTCCTATTTGGGCCATTGTCCACAAACTTTTTCAATCTCTTTTTTACATTGTTAGATGCTTTATCACCATTAAAAATGATCAAATATCATTACATTACCACTCCTGCTGCACTTTGTGCAAATTGTTCTCTCTTGTTTTTGTTGGGTTATGCCCTGTGGAGTGGTTTCTGAGCCTTAGTTCTCCTCTGTGTTGTTTTTGTCTCCAGTTGTATGGCCCTGATTTTCATGGCAAAAGAGATAGAAGGGGAGGTCGTAGTTGGGCAGACCTAAAGCTTTGGAGAGTTCCTGGGTCAAATCCTGTAGGATCAACCAGTTGTCATCTGACAATTGGAAAGGTGTTTTTGATTATCAGCTCATAAAGGGGCCCTAATTTGGATGATATGTTAGGGATCCAGTCTCTGCAGTAATTGATAAGTCAGAGAATGGCTCTCAATTGTCGGGTGTTTTTAAGTCTCTGCAGGTCTTTCAATGTCTGTACTCTCTGGGTGGTTAAATGTCGGGTACCCTGAGAGATGCAATGTCTTAAAAAGATAACCTTTTCATTGCAAAACTGTAGTTTCTCCTTGCTAGCCTTATTACCTGTGGACGCCAGATGGTTAAGCAATGATACAGTATGCTGATAACAAGCCTCCCGCGTGGGACAGCAAAGTAGCAAGTCATCCACATACTGCAGCAGTACTACCCCTGGATACATTGGGGCCCACTGATCTAACACAAACTTCAGCTTGCAACTGTATTCCGAGGGACTAGTCACCGACCCCTGAGGGAGACGTGTCCATGTTAGTTGTTGACCCTGGAATGTAAAAGCAAAAAGGTACTGGCACTGGGGGTCCACTGGTACCGAGAAAAAAGCATTGGTTAAATCAATGACAGTAAAAAACTTTGCATTTGGTGGTACAGAGGCCAGCAAGGTGTGGGGGTTAGGTACCAGGGGAGCATCACTAATAATGATCTTGTTTACAGCTCTCAGATTATGCACTAGCCGGTATGTTGTTTCCTGGCCTTTGGCCGACCTTTTGGCCACTGGGAATAGTGGGGTGTTGCAGGGTGATTTGATTGGCGAGAGGACCTTTATCTGTAGATATCGGTCCACTTGGATCTTAAGACTGTCCATTTGAGCCACACTCAATGGGTATTGTGGTAATCGGGGTAAAACACTCCCTGGCTTGATGTTAACTGTAGTTGGCGGCATGGGAAGAAGATCCACATCGTACTTGTCTGCCGCCCAAATTTTGAAATTTACCGCTGCCAGGTTGGTTCCGTTAGATATGGTAATGCAACCATAGCACATAATTGTTCTTCTGTTAGTGCGGTACTTACCACAATGCCAGCTGGAGTGTACTCAATAATCACCTGTATTTCTGATAAAGAACATCATCCAATACCAGTACAGACCTGATGGCTTCCGTGTGCTGCCCTAGTCTACAATGGAGTAGTTTGGTGGTCTGTAGAGATACTGTCTGACCTGTGAGACCCACAGTGGGTATAGTCTCCCTAGAGAGGGGAACCTTGCCTGTGAGATGTTTAGATCTCAGAACAGTTCGGGCTGCACTGGTGTCAATGTGGCAAGGGGATATGGGATATTTTAATTCCTTGATAAACATGTTGATATGGCCTGACACCGGTTTGCCAACGTCCTAAGAAGAATCATAGCCGTGGCTGGCCATCCCCAAAACCGAAGTCGTTGGATCGTCTGGAATGAACTGGCACTTACCCTTGGGTCTGTTAGGACAGTCACGCTTTAAATGTCCTTCCTTTTTGCAGATGTGACAAGTCCTGGTTTTCCAGCATTGTGTCTTTTTGCCACGATCTTGGCCCATTTGTTCTGCATCGTGGGCTTGAGACACAAGGACTTTGGATGTTTTATCCTGTTTCTTCCTATCCACCTCTCTCTCTATAGCGGAGAGAGTGGATAGAATGGCAGGTATTGACATTTCATTAAATTCGGGTCTGGCTAACAATAACCGGTATCGAATTTTCGTATGGATGCCTTCTAAGAATTTGTCTCTTAGTAAAAGGTGAATAGCGGTTAACTTACCTCCGTCGGTTGGCACATCAGTACCAACCTCCATATCTGCATCCAATGCCGCTTGTTTAAGGCGACGCCAGAAACAAGCGCATTCCTCCCCAGGTTTTGACAGTTTCATCACATCCGTGGTAGAGGATGCACTATACATCTCTAGAAGTATGGCTAGCAGGGCTCCAGCCCCCCATATAAGTCACAAACGTGCAGGTTGCAGCCCCCCCATATAATTCACACACGTGCCGGATCCACCTCCCATATAATTCACACACGTGCCTTATCCACGCCCCCATATATAATTCACACAGGTGCCAGATCCACTTCCCATATAATTCACAAACGTGCCGCACCCACTTTCCATATAATTCACACACGTGCCAGAACCACCCCCCATGTAATTCACACACGTGCCAGAACCACCCCCATGTAATTCACACACGTGCCAGATCCACCCCCCTATAATTCACAACGTGCTGGATCCACCCCCATATAATTTACAACACGTGCCGCACACACCTCCATATAATTCACACACATGCAGAAGAACACCCATGTAATCCCACACGTCGGACCACACTCCCATGTAATTCACAATGCGCCGGTCCACCCCCCCATATAATTCACTAACGTGCTGGATCCCGCTCCCCCCATATAATTCACATGTGCCGGGTCCACCCTCCCATGTAATTCACACACGCTCCAGATCCACCCCCCATATAATTAACAAACGTGCTGGATCCACCCCCATATAATTCACAAACGTGCCAGCTCCACCGCCCCATATAATTCACACATATGCTGGATCCACCCCCCCCAATATAATTCACACACATGCCGAACTCACCCCACATATAATTCAAACATGTGCCAGATCCACCCCTGCCTGCTGATTGTTTTATTTTACCCCGTTTGTAGACAGTGTGCTGTGCTGATTGTGTCATTGAACCCCTTGTATAGACAGTGTGCTGTGTTGTGTCATGTTACCTCCCCCTCCCTGTTTCCCATATAACTGCTCCCCATTTCACATTAAAGATCATTCTTCTTCACTGCATAGCTGTGTCTACTGTTTGGGGAGAGATACATAGAATATACAGCACTCCCTCAAGTTCTGGCTGAGGGTTGTGAGAAAAGGAAAGCTGCTTTAGAACTGCTTTTCTAGGGACAGGGACGGATGCTGTAACAGGTTGGGGCCAGGTCTTCAAGCCGGGGAACAAGTCACCACATTTCTAAAACAAGCCGATATCCCTTACCGGCTTCCTTTAACGGCAACAATGGAAGGTACTGGAAGGAAAAACCTGACCCTCACTAGGGTGAACCTGAGCTCAAACAACTCATATGCTGCCCACTCATATGGGTAAGCAGACCATGAGGTTCTAATGGTATGTTCTATGTGTCAGATGATCACAGACCAGAGGATGGAGATGTCACAGCGCCGACTCTAACATAAAGCTCTACACAATCTATACTTAGATACAGACTGACAGGACGCTAGTCACTGTGGCCAAACCTCACGCACAGCACCTTCCGTTACTCCTGTGCCAGGTCTGTCATGCACAGACACACGTACAGATCTATGAATCTCTCAAAGAAGCTTATCTTATCGCTTAAAAAAACAACCACCGTGCAAGACCGTAACGATACGGCCCCATAGTAAAGGCTCCATTTACACCGAGCCTTGAGTGTCTGGTCCAGTGTGTGTAATACAGAGGCACAGCCTGGCACGTTAGACATGGACATTACATGGATCTCCTATGTGCTCCTTGCAGTTTTCCTCCAGGTTGCAGGTCAGTTCACTCTCTATATAGCGCAGCGATGTATTAAATAATGTGTAAACATATCTTTGTGTTTATGTAAATACTGGCGGTTTTAGTTTTGTGCTTCACACAATCACTGTGACGTTACACCTGCAGTCATTCCATGTGATAAACATAAACGAGTGCAGGACATCTTAAACACGTGTCATCAAACCAAGGAGGACACGACCACAGAACCGTCCAATAACTTCCAGCAGCTTTAAAAGACATATTAAAGTGTAGATATGAATGTGTTTGTTATAACACACAGACTGATACAAAGAGCGACACGTGAAATACTTCTATCAGCTTACGCTTTGTTTGCTTTATGGCTGAAAACAAATTAGAAGAAAGAAGCAACAGTCCGGATGTGTATATATATATGTACAGGTGAAACTTGAAAAATTAGAATATGGTGCAATGCAAAAGTTCATTTATTTTATTAATGCAACTTAAAAGGTGAAACTAATATATGAGACTCATTACATGCAAAGCAAGATCGTTCAAGCAGTGATTTGTCATAATTGTGAGGATTCTGGTTACAGCTCATGAAAACCAAATCCACAATCTCAGAAAATTAGAATACTGTGAAAAGGTGCAATATATTCTAGGCTCAAAGTGTCCCACTCTAATCAAGCTAATTAAGCCATAACACCTGCAAAGGGTTCCTGATCCTTTAAATGGTCTCTCAGTCTGGTTCAGTAGGAATCACAATCATGGGAAAGACTGCTGACCTGACAGTTGTGGCAGAAACCATCATTGACCCCTCCATAAGGAGGGAAAGCCTCAAAGGTCATTGCAAAAGAAGTTGGATGTTCCCAAAGTGCTGTATCAAAGCACATTAATAGAAAGTTATGTGAAAGAGAAAAGTGTGGAAGAAAGAGGTGCACAAGCAGCAGGGATGACGCAGCCTGGAGAGGATTGTCAGGAAAAGGCCATTCAAAAGTGTTGGGGACTTTCACAAGGAGTGGACTGAGGCTGGAGTCAGTGCATCAAGAGCCACCACGCACAGACGGATGCTGGACATGGGCTTCAAATGTTGTATTCCTCTTGTCAAGCCGCTCCTGAACAACAAACAACGTCAGAAGCGTCTTACCTGGGCTAAAGACAAAAACAGACCTGGTCTGTTACTCAGTGGCTCCAAAGTCCTCTTTTCTGATGAGAGCAACTTTTGCATCTCATTTGATAACCAAGGACCCAGAGTATGGAGGAAGAATGGAGAGGCACACACTGCAAGATGCTTGAAGTCCAGTGTGACGTTTCCACAGTCTGTTGATTTGGGGAGCTGTGCCATCTGCTGGTGTTGGTCCACTGTGCTTCATTAAGTCCAGGGTCAACGCAGCCGTCTACCAGGAGATTTTGGAACATTTCATGCTTCCTTTCGCAGACAAGCTTTATGGGGATGCAATTTCATGGCAATTCGGCTATTCAGAGAGCTGGCAATTTGCCAAATATTAGCGACTTGGCAGTGAAATACGATGCACTTCACCACAGATTGCAGGAACTCAGCAACAGTGAAATTGTCCTGTAGAGAAGTAATGGTTAATCTTTTCAAAGAACGTCGAACTGCACCGAAATGTTGCCGAAATGCCCAGATTTTCGGTGTTTCAATCCGACAGGTTTAACCAGGCGAATCCCATAGCTTTCAAAGTAAATATATATATACACACAGTATATTAAACTGATTATTCTTTCCATTTGCAGCAAAAACTCTATTTATTCTTTAGGCATTTTTCTGGATTTTTTCGGAGAAATTTTTGATTACAATATATTAATGGCGTATTTTATTATGTAACAGACCTTATTATTATTATTTACGGGACATTTTTTATTATTTTCATGAATTTTTATTGTTTCAAAGCCTTTTTCAAATTTTTTTTTTTTTTTTTACTCTTAGTTCGGCAGCCGACTGGCCTTTTTTTGGCGGTTTTCATTAGAATTTGGCGAATCCATTTTGGGCACTTTGAGGACCCTGCAGTGAATGCTGATTTCAACACAGGGTCTGCGAACTGAACTGGCCAAAATGCGCCGAACGACAGAGCAACGAAATGTTGGTGACATCTCAGTGCTCTCTGAATAACCCCTTTAGGTTTGAATCGGGTGGATTGGACAATTAATTATAGTATATATTTATTATTATAGCATATATATGTGACATTGCTCCTTTATGATCCCGCTCAGCCGCTGAGTTAAATATCTGTGAGAAGGGAAGCTGCTTCAAAGAGAACATAATGACTCGTTTATCATATACATTGTGTCACACAGGAGGAGCGATACAGTAACGCTTTCTACTATCCCACCCCCCAGCTCGAGACGAACCCGTCCAGGTGATCGGCCTCATAAACCAGTCTGTCCGTCTGTCCAGCGATCTCCATCGAATGGATCCGGTACACGAAGTTGTCTGGATGTTTCAAAGTAAAAATGAAACAATCAGAATCGCATTGTTTAGAAACTCTCAGTTTAATATCGATACGTTCACTGATCAGTTTAACAATCGCCTGAATCACAGCGACAGCATGAAGGGGTTAATCATCCGCGAACTGAGAGCAGAGGACAGCGGCCTGTATGAAAGGAGAATAACTCTGAAGAACGGGACAGAGACTCGAACAGGATACAACCTCACTGTATACGGTGCGTAATGACATCACAGGCGGGGTGTAACCTCAGTGTATACGGGGTGTTTTCACATCACAGGCGGGGTGTAACCTCACTGTATACGGGGCGTATTCACATCACAGGCGGGGTGTAACTCACTGTATACGGGGCGTAATTCACATCACAAGCGGGTGTAACCTCACTGTATACGGGGCGTATTCACAATCACAGGCGGGGTGTAACCTCACTGTATACGGGGTGTATTCACATCACAGGCGGGGTGTAACCTCACTGTATACGGGGCGTATTCACATCACAGACGGGGTGTAACCTCACTGTATACGGGGCGTATTCACATCACAGACGGGGTGTAACCTCACTGTATACGGGGCGTATTCACATCACAGACGGGGTGTAACCTCACTGTATACGGGGCGTATTCACATCACAGACGGGGTGTAACCTCACGGTATACGGGGCGTATTCACATCACAGACGGGGTGTAACCTCACTGTATACGGGGCGTATTCACATCACAGGCGGGGTGTAACCTCACGGTATACGGGGCGTAATGACATCACAGGCGGGGCGTAACCTCACTGTATACGGGCCGTATTCACATCACAGGCGGGGCGTAACCTCACTGTATACGGGGCGTATTCACATCACAGGCGGGGTGTAACCTCACTGTATACGGGGCGTATTCACATCACAGGCGGGGCGTAACCTCACTGTATATGGGGCGTATTCACATCACAGGCGGGGTGTAACCTCACTGTATACGGGGTGTATTCACATCACAGGAGGGGTGTAACCTCACTGTATACAGGGCGTATTCACATCACAGGCGGGGTGTAACCTCACAGTATACGGGGCGTAATGACATCACAGGCGGGGCGTAACCTCACTGTATACGGTGCGTAATGACATCACAGGCGGGGTGTAACCTCACGGTATACGGGGCGTAATGACATCACAGGCGGGGTGTAACATTCTCCGGACACAGTAACAGCACTATATACTGTATATATATGAATAATACAAACTACAGGAAGGTTGCATTCAACCTAAACAGCAACAGCAGCAGCAGGTGCATCCAAGACATTTAATAGAAAACACCAGGAAAGCGCACGCCATATCAATGACCACCTTCTTCCATCATTTTGTGCAGCAAAAAACCACAGTTTTAAAAAGATTCAAAAACCTGACTGAGGGAATAAATGATGGGGATTCAGTTCACAAAGTATGATCATAGTTTACTTAACTTGGTCACAAACGCCAATGTACCCCATCGCTGACAGGTCCTAACTAGCTTGACCGAATCTGCATTTACAGGATCAACTCGCTAGGGATGTGCGTTTCGATTCGGACCAATTCGTTTTTTTTATATAAACGGGCCGATTCGGTGCTTCGGATTCAGCCGATGTTCCGAATCGGATCAGCACCGAAATACACAGCATCGGAAATAATTTCCGATACGAAACGAAATAACTTCTTTATTTCGTATGGACGCGAAATTTGTAAAATCACAAGTCATCTTCGTCCCATTCGTGATTTCGGTTTCATTTCGGACATCGTATTTTTCGGTTCCGTTGCGGATTTCGGAATGTCAGACACTTTTCACTTGTTCCAGTGCTTTCTTTCGTTTAAATATTTAAAATAATATATTATTGATGTATAATTAGCTTTTCCCTAAATCCCCCGTCTAACAGTACAAGATATTGATACTATACTACCAATAAAATAAAAGTCTCCTTACTTAGATTTTTTACAAATTTTTGGGCATTTTTCGGGAATTTTTGGGTTACTCTTTAGGGTTTCTAACTATTTTTAAACAAAACTAGGCTTTATTCCTCCATACCTTTCAATGTAAAAAATTATTTGCGTTTTTAACTTTTTATTAAATATCTCTTAAAACATTGTAGTTTCATCTGCAGCAATATGCCATTTTTTCAAATAATTTTTTTAGGATTTTTTGGGCATTTTTCAGGAATTTTTGGGTTAATCTTTAGGTTTCCTAACTTTTTAAAGGTAATAACGAGGTCTGTTTTTTTCTTTACTGAAATAGTCTGATGAAATATTTAACTAATCGGTAACGGTCCAAGGTCCCAGGACAGTAGTCGATGGTTAAACACTTCATCTATTTATTTATTTTTCACATCGGGACCTTGGATAGCGCAAGTCTGCCGTTTTCCACATCAGCCATCTATTTTCTACAAATCAGGACCATGGATAGTAACAACTTTGTGAACTGAATCCCCATCATTTATCACCTCAGCCAGGTTTTTAAAACATTTTAAGACTGTTTTTTTGCTGCACAAAATGATGGAAGAAGGTGGTCATGGATATGGAGCGCTCTTTTTTCTGGTGTTATATATATATATATAGCTGCTGCTGTTGGTTTTTGAGTGTATTGACCGGAGTGCTCTCTTCTTGGTTTGTTGTATTACTTTGTCTTGAGATATACCCGCACTGAGTGCGTAGTTTAGGTTGAGTGCTACTCTACCCATGTTATATATATATTTTAACCTTGATCTGCGGGAGCTCCATGAAGGGACCTGTTCCTCAGTAAGTGAGTTTATCCCATTATGGGCAGTCATTAGGTTTGCAGAGTAGGACCTGTCAGAGGGTGGATTACATTGACGCTGTTGGCAGTTTAAGTAATTCATGGCTGTTCATTGCAAACCAAATTTCCACCATTTTATTCAGCAAAGCTCAGAGTTATGAAATTTTCACCATGTGGTAAAAGCTGGTATTATGTACCCTTGCATGGAGCTGTTGTTGCAGGGTTTTGAATGTGTTTGAGAAACAAGGGGGTGTTTGTGAGGGTCCTGAGAATGAGCAACAGCACAAATGGCCTGCTCTACGGTGGGTGCCCGGGTTTGTCTGGAGTGCTTTCTCCATGGTTTTGTTTTGTATTTTATTTTGAGACGCTCCCGCACTGAAACGCTTAGTTAAGGCTGAGTGCTACCCTCCCCATGTTATATATATATATATATACACGCGCTGCAGGGTGTATGGGACGGTATGAAGGTAAATAGGTGTCACTATAGTAACAGGATGTGTTTCTCCTCCTCCAGATCTTGTTCCGGCCCCGGAGATCCAGACGAAGCTGCAGATAAGCTCCTCAGTCTGGTGTAACTTTACTCTCCATTGCTCTGTTCCTACAAACGCGGCCGCGCTGTCTGTCAGCTGGATGTACAGACACACAGACACAGAGTACACTCCCTTTAATCAGACGGTGGATAATAATGGCCGCACAGTGCGTCTCTCTCTGACGCAGCAGGAACGTGACATGAATTTACTGTGTTTGGTACAAAACCCGGCGGATCAGAAACAGGCGGCTGTGAGCGCACGGGAAATCTGCGCGGATAATAAGCTAAGAGCAGGCGACAGGACCGGTGAGTAGTGTTTATTAATACTGTATCGCACAGCACCTCATTATATATTCTATTTCTCATTATGATATTGCACAGGTTTATAGAAAGTGAAGACCCCAGGGAGGTGGGCGAGAGGAATCTGACAATATGCGCTTCCTTTAGATAACATAAGGCCTCAGACCAGGCAGATAAAGACAGGCCGCACAGTTCGCCTCTCTCTGACTCCGAGATCACATGACGAGCAATTCCTGTGTTTGGTACAAAACCCGGCGGATCAGAAACAGGCGGCTGTGAGCGCACGGGAAATCTGTGCGGGCTTTATGGAAAGAGGAGACACGGGAAGGACACGCGGACTGACATGTGAGCAGAAAATATATGAGATATTGTGGAGAAGTTTCTAAATAATGAGAGTTTTTATTAATGGGCTGTTTGTAAATAAAGAATAAAAAATTATAGGGGTTACTCAGAGAGAGAGGAATTGGCCTCAAAGTTGCACCGAAGTGAGTTTCCTCGTACGGTGACATTTCGTGGCTATTCAGAGAGCAGACAGTTCGCCAAATTTTGCCTGTGCCTGTTCGGCGGCAGTGAAATACGGTGCCTGTTCGGCGGCAGTGAAATACGGTGCCTGTTCGGCGGCAGTGAAATACGGTGCCTGATCGGCGGCAGTGAAATACGGTGCCTGTTCGGCGGCAGTGAAATATCTCTATTGACTTTTTATGCATTTTTAAATAGCGTTTTTTTCTGTAACAGACTTTTTTATTATTATTTGTAGGGCCTGATACATTATTTCCAGACATTTTTGTCCATCAGTTTTTTTGCAAACGAGTTTAAAAGTTGCGGTGTTGTTTTTTTTTTTACCCGTTCGGCGGCTTGTTGGCTTTTTCTAACGGCTGGCCGGCGCTCTGTTTGGTGGATCTTCAGCTTTCTTCAGATGCGTTTGGCAGTTTTGTAGCGGACCATCAGGTGCGTTCGGCTTATCAGATTGATCAGATGATTTTTCAGCGTTTTTTCCTGTTCGATTCAGCGGTTTTGAGGCGGAAGGTCGGGTGCGTGCGGTGCTTTTTCCCTGCACTTTGGGGACACTGCGGAGAATGCTGAATTCAATGCAGGGTTGGCAAATTTGACTCCGTACAGTGCAGGGAACGAACCGAGCACCTGTGAATAACCCTGTAAAGGTTTAATCACTTTATGGGAGGTCAGAGGTCAGTAACAAGGGATTTCCTGGGTTGGCACAGAGTCCCGCAGAGCAGGAACACGAGACCATGTGCGCAAGAGAAATGTGTCCAGATTACGGGGAGATAATAAATCCTAATACAGGAGCCGAGGGGTCGAGAGATTGTGATGGAATCAGGGAGACGCACAATGAAAGGATAATAAATGTATCAGATCGTGTATAGTGAAACATAAGAAACCAGGAGGTCAGAGGTCACTGAATGTGGAGAGCTGCAATTCACAGATTAGTTTTAACTGTTTGAATGGAAATAAATCAGTAAAAATAATAAAAGCATTAGATTTCATTGAAAGAATCAATCAGTTTACACGGCTTTGTCTTTACAGGTCGGTATTATTACCTGCTCATTAAGCTGCCTTTGCTCTGTATGTGGCTCCTGCTCAGCGTGTTGGTTTATATCACATGGACGCACAGAAGGAAAGAGAACGTCTGGATTCCCTGACATCTCCGTTATCTCCGAGTTAGAGAAAGGCCATTTCTGCCTGTATGCTGATAATGTAGACCACGTGTGACATTGTGCCAAATACGTCACACCATCTAAAGTTTACAACCTTTCATCCCAGTGATATATCTGTAAAGGAGAAACAATACGTGAAAAAATAAAAAGGAGCAAATTTATATGGTCTATTTATATATAATTAAAAAAACAATCTAGTTAACTCTTCGTTAACTCATATCACTCTTTATGCATAATCACTGTTGTACATATATATACAGTTGTGCTGCTAAGTTTGCATCCCCTGCCGGCAGAATTTCTGATTTCTTGTCCTTTACGCAGAGAATATGAATGATAACACAGTTCTATTTCTTTCACTCTTGGTTAGTGTTTTGTCTGAAGCCATTTATTATCAATCAAGTGCGTTTACTCTTTATAAATCATGACGACAACAGAAACTCCCCAAATCACCCGGATCAAAGGGTTTACACCCTGGGGATTTTGGCCTCATGACATGCGTACAAGTTGAAACAAAGGGGTTTGAATGGCTATTAAAGGTAACCACCCTCACCTGTGAGCTGTTTCCTTGTAATTAGTGTGTGTGTATAAAAGGTCAATGAGTTTCTGGACTCCTGACAGACCCTAGCATCTTTCATCCAGTGCTGCACTGAGGTTTCTGGATTCCTGACAGACCCTCGCATCTTTCATCCAGTGCTGCACTGACGTTTCTGGATTCCTGACAGACCCTCACATCTTTCATCCAGTGCTGCACTGAAATTTCTGGATTCTGAGCCATGGGGAAAGCAAAATAATTATCAAAGGATCTGCGGGAAAATATATAAAGGAACTGTATAGAACAGGAAAGGGATATAAAAAGATATCCAAGGAATTGAGAATCAGACAATCAGCAGTGTTCAAACTCTAATTAAGAAGTGGAAAATGAGAGGTTCTGCTGAAACCAAACCATGTCAGGTAGACCAACAAACATTTCAGCCACAACTGGCAGGAAAATTGTTCGGGATGCAAAGAAAAACCCACAATAACTTTAGGTGAAATACAGGACTCTCTGAAAACATGTGGTGCGGCTGTTTCAAGATACACAATAAGGGGGCACTTGAAGAAAGATGAGCTGCATGGTCAGTCACCAGAAGAAAGAGCCATTACTACACAAATGCCACAAAGTATCCGCTTACAATACACCAAACAGCACAGAGACAAGCCGTAAACCTTCTGGCACAAAGTCATTTGGAGCGATGAGACCAAAACTGAACCTTTTGGTCACAACCATAAACGCTACATTTGGAGAGGACTCAACAAGGCCTTTGATGAAAGGTCCACCATTCCTACTGTGAGACACGGAGTGTCACGGGGATCCAGGGGATGGGGCGCCTGGCAGCAGCTTCCTCGCTGCTCGCTGGCCAGGCGCCGAATGTAAGCGCTTCTGGGCCCGCTCACGTGGGACGCCGAGGGGCGGGGCCTGGCGCTGTGACGCGGACCCGCCGGGTTTAAATCCCAGTCTCTCCCATACACCGGTGCCCTGACGTGGTATTCACATCCCGCAGAGCTCTTGTGTTATTTTCCTGAACGTGTCCTCTTGTGTATTGAACCCTGGCATTGGCAAACGAACCCTCCTGTGTACCGACCCCTGGCATTGGCAAACGAACCCTCCTGTGTATCGACCCCTGGCATTGGCAAACGAACCCTCCTGTGTACCGACCCCTGGCATTGGCAAACGAACCCTCCTGTGTATCGACCCCTGGCATTGGCAAACGAACCTCCTTGTGTATGACTCCTGGCATTGGCAAACGTACCCCTCTGTGTATGACTCCTGGCGTTTGCATATACTCTGTTCTAGGTTCTGCCCTTAACGTTGGTACCGAGGTCAGTCTGTGTGGCATCCTAAGCACACATCAGCCTACCTCTGCTATTACTAAAGTCCTAGGGAGGACTTGTGATCTGGTCTGTACCCCTGTCTGGTATTTCCCTTTCTTTGTCTGTTACCTGTTTCGTTGCCTTTATAGCTTTACCGACCATTCAAGGATCGGAAGAGTAGAAAGGGAGTTGCATAAAGAGATTTATATCTTAGCAGTCAGAAAGATTCGTGACAATACCCTATTCCATACCTCTGTCTGGTGTTACCCCTTATTCATATACTGTCTGGTTATTTGTCTGTTTAGTATCACCGACCATTCAAGGATCGGAAGGGTAGAGAGCGGTCTGCGTAAAGGGACCACACTGTTGATTATCAGGGGGATCCGTGACATTACGTCAGGGCCAATGGATCCCGCAGACCTCTCTAACCAGCTGGCACGTATCGCAGCCAGACAAGAGGAACAGGACCATAGGATGGACCAGATTGCTCTTGCTCTGCAAACCCTGTTAAATCGGTCCAATACAGGTACCTCTAGCCCTCCAGATCCAGTGTTACCTAGGGTCAGTCCGGTCCCCCCTGAAGGACATAGGCTGAGTATGAAAGCACCCCTACGCTACGATGGTACACCAAGCCTATGTCGGGGGTTTTTGACTCAACTCGAGATTCTGTTTGAGAACAATCCAGGTTCTTGTATGTCTGATAAAGCCAAAGTAGGATATCTGATTAATCATTTAACAGAAAAAGCTTTATTGTGGGCTACGCCGTTGTGGGAAAATAAGAAACCCATCATTTATGACTATGAGGGTTTCACCTCTGAGTTAAAACGTACCTTTGATCCCTCTAGAAGGGCTACCAATGCGGGTAGGTCCTTGTTTCATATCAAACAAGGAAATAAGAGGGTTGCCGATTATGCCATAGAGTTTAAGACATTGGTTTCTGAAGTACTTTGGCCGAACGACGTTTTAACCTTAGCCTTTACCGAAGGCTTGAACGAGGCTTTTATGTTTGAACTGGCTCCCTTAAAATTACCAGAAAGTCTGGACCACCTGATAGACTTCTGTATAGCCATGGACGATCAAATCAGGGAAAGGAGACACCCCAGAGATAGACCCAGAAGGGTCTTGCCTCCTTTACCCTCGTTACCCAGACCCCAGTACATCAGGTGGTTCGGAGAATGTAAAAACAGATTTACCGGTTGTTGAACCCATGCAAATAGGGAGGACTGGTATTTCAGAAGCAGAAAAAGCTCACAGGAAAGAAAAGGGGCTCTGCTTTTATTGTGCAGGGGCAGATCACTTCCGCCTTCAATGTCCTCAGAGACCCAGGTTGGCAGGGTTGAACATAGCAGAATGGGATTCAGAACAGGAGACACCCAGGTTGTCGGTTCTCTGTGTGCCTCCCTTTGTGGATAATGAAAAAAAATCCAGGATTCTGTTACCGGTCTCCCTAACCTGGAGGGGGTTCACCTCAAGACTGAGGCGTTTTTGGACTCTGGGGCCTCAGGCAATTTTATGGATAAGAATTTTGCTGCCAAAAGCCTCATACCACTAGTTCTCAGAGAAAGGCCTCTAAGGGTGGAGGCCATAGATGGTAACCCCCTGGCATGTCCTCATATCACTCACGATACAGTCGATGTATGTATGAAAATAGGAGTTTTGCACCAAGAGACAATAAGATTTCAAATCATTGAATCACCCTCATGTCCTATCGTCCTTGGGTTTCCATGGCTAATAGAGCACAACCCAGTAGTCGATTGGGTCCAGAGAGACATAAAATGTTGGGGTCAGAGTTGTCAGTTCAAGTGCCTAGGCACAGTTAATGTGATTGGTAGCCTCAATATTGCCACAGCCCCTCCTTTGTCCACAGAGGTCCCTGAATGTTACCGGGCATTGAAGGAGGTATTCTCTAAAGCCAGGACTGAGGTTCTACCACCACATCGTCCATATGACTGTGCTATTGACTTGCTCCCCGGTACGATGCCTCCTAGGGGTCACGTATACCCTTTGTCACAAAGGGAGAACGACATTATGGAGGAATATATAAGGGAGAATCTGGAACGAGGATTCATTAGACGGTCCTCCTCTCCAGCAGGAGCAGGTTTCTTCTTTGTTTCCAAGAAAGAGGGAGATCTGCGACCTTGCATCGACTATAGGGGTTTAAATAGGATCACTATAAGAAATGCATATCCCATACCTCTCATAACAGAATTGTTTGACCGATTGAAAGGGGCTCGTGTCTATACTAAGCTTGATTTACGCGGAGCGTACAACCTGGTCAGGGTTAAAAAGGGAGACGAATGGAAAACGGCTTTTAATACACGTAGCGGGCATTACGAATACCTGGTGATGCCTTTTGGGTTATGTAATGCGCCAGCCGTCTTTCAGGACCTGATAAATGACACTCTAAGGGAATTTCTGCAAGAATTCGTCATAGTATATCTGGATGATATCCTGATTTACTCTCCTGATGTGGACACTCATCATGTCCACGTAAAACAAGTCTTGACTAAACTATTGAAGGCTGGATTGTACTGTAAGCTAGAAAAATGTCTATTCGACATAGTAACCGTGCAATTCCTTGGTTATATTATAAACCCTGGAGGGTTTCAAATGGACCCTAAGAAGCTCTCAGCTATTCTCGACTGGCCTTTACCCCAAGGACTTAAAGCCATTCAGAGGTTTCTGGGGTTTACGAACTATTACAGAAGGTTCATTAAAGATTTTTCGGCCTTGGTGGCCCCTCTCACGGCTATGACAAAGAAAGGGGTGGGAAATCAGAAATGGACACCTCAAGCCACTCAAGCCTTTGAGACACTAAAGCAAGCCTTTACTACTGCCCCTGTTCTCCGGCATCCAGATCCGGCTCTGCCTTTCCAAGTAGAAGTTGACGCCTCCGAACTAGGCCTTGGTGCAGTCTTGTCCCAAAGGGAGGCTCCTGACAAACCCTTGCATCCATGCGGCTTCTATTCTCGAAAGTTGTCTCCAGCAGAGAAGAACTATGACATTGGAAATAGAGAGTTATTAGCAGTCATCGCGGCCTTGGCAGAATGGAGATACTTATTAGAAGGGTCTAAGGACCCCATTGTTATCATAACCGACCATAAGAATCTCACGTACATTGGAGATGCCAAACGTTTAAACTCCAGACAAGCGAGATGGTCATTGTTTCTTTCAAGTTTTAATTACGTGCTTACCTATAGACCTGGGTCCAGAAACATTAAAGCAGACGCATTGTCGAGACAATATGAGTCTTATGAACATAATATCCAAGATCAGCATCCCATTGTTCCCCAGGAGAGGATTATAGCCGCTACCACGATTAGTGTTTCGTCTCCTCTAATGAAAAGGTTGCAGACCGTCCAGGGTGCAGCTCCTGGGGGAAAACCTCCCGCGAGACTCTTTGTACCTGAGAACGAAAGAGAAGAGGTACTCAGCATCTATCATGACAATAAAACTTCCGGGCATATGGGTATCACCAAGACTGTGTCTAGCATCAGTAAACTCCTCTGGTGGCCCACGTTGCGCCGAGACGTCAAAGATTACATTGCCGTGTGCGAAGTGTGCACAAGGCAGAAAAGTCCCAAGACAGCACCCATTGGCTTACTCCAGCCTTTGCCGATCCCCGAACGACCCTGGTCACATATAGCCATGGATTTTATAGTAGAGCTACCTGAGTCAAGAGGGAATACAGTGATACTTACGATCATAGATCGATTTTCCAAGATGGGTCACTATGTCCCTCTTCAGAAACTACCTTCGGCAGCTGAACTGGTGCCCATATTCATTGCCAATGTGGTCCGCATTCACGGTGTCCCTCAGGAGATAGTCTCTGATAGGGGGACCCAATTCATCTCCGGATTCTGGAGGGGATTTTGTAAGAACGTGGGGATAGACCTCTCTTTCTTCGGCTTATCACCCGCAGACCAATGGAGCAGCAGAACGAGCAAACCAAAACGTAGAGAAATATCTCAGGTGCTTCATCTCAGAACAGCAAGATAACTGGTCAGATCTGCTACCGTGGGCAGAATATGCTATTAACAGCGCAGTGAGTGAATCCTCAGGTCACTCTCCTTTCTTTACTGTTTATGGCTTTGATCCTCCCGTGCTCCCCGCCATGTTTCCTGATTCCACGATTCCTGCTTTAGATAAACAACTGGCATCATTGAAGGAGACTTGGGGAAGAGTGAGACGGGCACTGGAGGAAAGTAGTACCATTCAGAAAACTAAGGCCGACAGACACAGGAGGCAGGCACCCGTGTATCAAGTTGGGGACAGGGTTTGGCTGTCTTCACGTAACATTAAGCTCTTAGTGCCTTCCATGAAGTTGGCTCCTAGGTATATCGGCCCCTATAAGATTCTACGGCGACTCAACCCTGTCTCCTATGCTTTGGCGTTACCCCCCATTTTAAAATACACAATGTGTTCCATGTAAACCTTTTGAAGCCACTGTTATGTAACCGGTACACCAAAGTCCATGCTCCACCGCCTCCTGTCTCTGTGGAGGGCGAGGAGGAATTCGAAGTTAAGGCCATTCTGGGTGCCAGGCTGTCTAGGGGGTCCTTGCAGTATTTGGTTGATTGGGTGGGGTACGGCCCAGAGGATCGTTCTTGGGTACCGGCTGCGGAAGTCCATGCTCCTAGGCTGGTGAGGGCCTTCTATTCCGCACACCCCCGTGCCCCTGGGGGTCGTCCAGTGGCCGCCCCTGGAGGGGGGGTTCTGTCACGGGGATCCAGGGGATGGGGCGCCTGGCAGCAGCTTCCTCGCTGCTCGCTGGCCAGGCGCCGAATGTAAGCGCTTCCGGGCCCGCTCACGTGGGACGCCGAGGGGCGGGGCCTGGCGCTGTGACGCGGACCCGCCGGGTTTAAATCCCAGTCTCTCCCATACACCGGTGCCCTGACGTGGTATTCACATCCCGCAGAGCTCTTGTGTTATTTTCCTGAACGTGTCCTCTTGTGTATTGAACCTGGCATTGGCAAACGAACCCTCCTGTGTACCGACCCCTGGCATTGGCAAACGAACCCTCCTGTGTATCGACCCCTGGCATTGGCAAACGAACCCTCCTGTGTACCGACCCCTGGCATTGGCAAACGAACCCTCCTGTGTATCGACCCCTGGCATTGGCAAACGAACCTCCTTGTGTATGACTCCTGGCATTGGCAAACGTACCCCTCTGTGTATGACTCCTGGCGTTTGCATATACTCTGTTCTAGGTTCTGCCCTTAACGTTGGTACCGAGGTCAGTCTGTGTGGCATCCTAAGCACACATCAGCCTACCTCTGCTATTACTAAAGTCCTAGGGAGGACTTGTGATCTGGTCTGTACCCCTGTCTGGTATTTCCCTTTCTTTGTCTGTTACCTGTTTCGTTGCCTTTATAGCTTTACCGACCATTCAAGGATCGGAAGAGTAGAAAGGGAGTTGCATAAAGAGATTTATATCTTAGCAGTCAGAAAGATTCGTGACAATACCCTATTCCATACCTCTGTCTGGTGTTACCCCTTATTCATATACTGTCTGGTTATTTGTCTGTTTAGTATCACCGACCATTCAAGGATCGGAAGGGTAGAGAGCGGTCTGCGTAAAGGGACCACACTGTTGATTATCAGGGGGATCCGTGACACGGAGGTGGATCACTGATGTTTTGGGGATGTGTGAGCTACAAATACACAGGAAATTTGGTCAAAATTTATGGCAGGATGAATGCAGTATGTTATCAAAAAATACTGGAGGTAAATGTGCCTTCATCAGTCCAGAAGCTGCACATGGGTCGTACTTGGACAATCCAATATGACAATGATCCAAAACGCAAGGCTAAGTTTACCTGTCATTGGCTGCAGCAGCATAAAGTGAAAGTTCTGGATTGGCCATCTCCGTCTCCTGACCTCAATATCATGGCGTCGCTCTGGGGAGATCTCAGACGTGCAGCTCATGCGAGACAGACCAAGAATTTACTGGAACCGGAGGTTTTTTACCCAAAAGAATGAGCAGCTTCACCATCTGAGAAGATAAAGAGCCTCATCCACAAACACCACAAAACACTTCAAGCTGTCACTGATATTAAAGGGGGCGACACACGCTATTAAGAGCTGGGGGTGTAAAGGTTTTGGGTGATTTGGGGAGTTTCTGTCGTCGTTATGATTTATAAAGAGTAAACGCACTTGATTGATAATAAATGGCTTCAAACACGAACCATGAGTGAAAGAAACGTCACCGTGTTACCATTCATATTCCCTGAATAACGGCCGAGAAATCACAAACTCTGCCGGCAGCGGCTGCAAACTGAGCAGCACAACTGGATATATTGACAAGAATCACTTGGTAGTTAAAGGGTTAAAGTGGAAAGAAGCCGAGGTGTAAGAGTTTTAACGTTTATTATTTGAAATGAACATTTTCTGTTGCACATCTGTCTGTGTTTAGTCCAGCGAGAGGCACGGGGATCCCACACGCAGACACAGGGAGATCCCACACGCAGACACAGGGGGATCACACACGCAGACACAGGGAGATCCCACACGCAGACACAGGGAGATCCCACACGCAGACACAGGGGGATCACACACGCAGACACAGGGAGATCCCACACGCAGACACAGGGAGATCCCACACGCAGACACAGGGAGATCACACACGCAGACACAGGGGGATCACACACGCAGACACAGGGAGATCCCACACGCAGACAGAGATGGATCCCACACGCAGACACAGGGAGATCACACACGCAGACACAGGGAGATCACACACGCCGACACAGGGAGAGATCACACACGCAGACACAGGGAGATCACACACGCAGACACAGAGAGATCACACACACACACACAGACACAGGGAGATCACACACGCAGACAGAGAGATCCCACACGCAGACACAGGGGGATCCCACACGCAGACACAGGGGGATCCCACACGCAGACACAGGGGGAATCACACAGGGAGATCACACACGCAGACACAGGGGATCACACACGCAGACACAGGGGGATCACACACGCAGACACAGGGAGATCCCACACGCAGACACAGGGAGATCCCACACGCAGACAGAGATGGATCCCACACGCAGACACAGGGAGATCACACACGCAGACACAGGGAGATCACACACGCCGACACAGGGAGATCACACACGCAGACACAGGGAGATCACACACGCAGACACAGAGAGATCACACACACACACACAGACACAGGGAGATCACACACGCAGACAGAGAGATCCCACACGCAGACACAGGGGGAACCCACACGCAGACACAGGGGGATCCCACACGCAGACACAGGGGGATCACACACGCAGACACAGGGGGACCACACACGCAGACACAGGGGGATCACACATGCAGACACAGGGAGATCACACAGGGAGATCACACACGCAGACACAGAGGGATCGCAGACACAGAGGGATCGCACACGCAGACACAGAGAGATCACACACGCAGACACAGGGGATCACACAGGGAGACACAGGGGGATCACACACGCAGACACAGAGGGATCACACACGCAGACACAGAGGGATCACACACGCAGACACAGAGGGATCGCACACGCAGACACAGAGAGATCACACACGCAGACACAGGGGATCACACAGGGAGACAAAGGGGGATCACACAAGCAGACACAGAGAGATCACACACGCAGACACAGGGGGATCCCACACGCAGACACAGGGGATCCACACGCAGACACAGGGGGATCACACACGCAGAACACAGGGAGATCACACACGCAGACACAGGGGATCACACGCAGACACAGAGGACAGAGGGAGATCACACACGCAGACAGAGGATCCCACACGCAGACACAGGGGGATCCCACACGCAGACACAGGGAGATCCCACACGCAGACAAAGGGGGATCACACACGCAGACACAGGGGGACCACACACGCAGACACAGGGGATCACACACGCAGACACAGGGGGATCACACACGCAGACACAGGGGGATCACACATGCAGACACAGGGAGATCACACAGGGAGATCACACACGCAGACACAGAGGGATGCACACGCAGACACAGAGAGATCACACACGCAGACACAGGGGGATCCCACACGCAGACACAGGGAGATCCCACACGCAGACACAGGGGGATCACACACGGCGCAGACACAGGGAGATCACACACGCAGACACAGGGAGATCACACACGCAGACACAGGGAGATCACACACGCAGACAGAGAGATCCACACGCAGACACAGGGGATTCCCACACGCAGACAAGGGGGATCCCACACGCAGACAAAGGGGGATCACACACGCAGACACAGGGGGACCACACACGCAGACACAGGGGGATCACACACGACAGACACAGGGGGATCCCACACGCAGACACAGGGAATCCCACACGCAGACACAGAGGGATCGCACACGCAGACACAGAGAGATCACACACGCAGACACAGGGGGATCCCACACGCAGACACAGGGAGATCCCACACACAGACACAGGGAGATCCCCCACGCAGACACAGGGAGATCCCACACGCAGACACAGGGGGATCACACACGCAGACACAGGAGATCCCACACGCAGACACAGGGGGATCACACACGCAGACAGGGGGATCACACACACAGGGAGATCACACACGCAGACACAGGAGATCCCACACGCAGACACAGGGAGATCACACACGCAGACACAGGGAGATCCCACACGCAGACACAGGGAGATCCCACACGCAGACACAGGGGATCACACAAGCAGACACAGGGAGATCCCACACACAGACACAGGGAATCCCACACGCAGACACAGGGGGATCCCACACGCAGACAGAGAGATCCCACACGCAGACACAGGGGGACCACACACGCAGACACAGGGGGATCCCACACGCAGACACAGGAGATCCCACACGCAGACAGAGATGGATCCCACACGCAGACACAGGGAGATCACACACGCAGACACAGAGAGATCACACACGCCGACACAGGGAGATCACACACGCAGACACAGGGGATCACACACGCAGACACAGGGGATCACACACGCAGACACAGGGGATCACACACGCCGACACAGGGAGATCACACACGCAGACACAGGGAGATCACACACGCAGACACAGGGAGATCACACACGCAGACACAGAGAGATCACACACGCAGACAGAGAGATCCCACACGCAGACACAGGGGGATCCCACACGCAGACACAGGGGGATCCCACACGCAGACACAGGGGGAATCACACAGGGAGATCACACACGCAGACACAGGGGGATCACACACGCAGACACAGGGAGATCCCCCACGCAGACACAGGGAGATCCCACACGCAGACACAGGGGGATCACACACGCAGACACAGGGGGAATCACACAGGGAGATCCCACACGCAGACACAGGGAGATCACACACGCAGACACAGGGGATCACACACGCAGACACAGGGAGATCCCACACGCAGACACAGGGAGATCCCACACGCAGACAGAGATGGATCCCACACGCAGACACAGGGAGATCACACACGCAGACACAGGGAGATCACACACACACACAGACACAGGGAGATCACACACGCAGACACAGGGAGATCACACACGCAGACACAGAGAGATCACACACACACACACAGACACAGGGAGATCACACACGCAGACAGAGAGATCCCACACGCAGACACAGGGGGATCCCACACGCAGACACAGGGGGATCCCACACGCAGACACAGGGGGATCACACACGCAGACACAGGGGGACCACACACGCAGACACAGGGGATCACACATGCAGACACAGGGAGATCACACAGGGAGATCACACACGCAGACACAGGGGATCACACAAGCAGACACAGAGAGATCACACACGCAGACACAGGGGATCACACAGGGAGACACAGGGGGATCACACACGCAGACACAGAGGGATCACACACGCAGACACAGAGGGATCACACACGCAGACACAGAGGGATCGCACAAGCAGACACAGAGAGATCACACACGCAGACACAGGGGGATCCCACACGCAGACACAGGGAGATCCCACACGCAGACACAGGGAGATCCCACACGCAGACACAGGGGGATCACACACGCAGACACAGGGAGATCACACACGCAGACACAGGGAGATCACACACGCAGACACAGGGAGATCACACACGCAGACAGAGAGATCCCACACGCAGACACAGGGGGATCCCACACGCAGACACAGGGGGATCCCACACGCAGACAAAGGGGGATCACACACGCAGACACAGGGGGACCACACACGCAGACACAGGGGGATCACACACGCAGACACAGGGGGATCACACACGCAGACACAGGGGGATCACACATGCAAACACAGGGAGATCACACAGGGAGATCACACACGCAGACACAGAGGGATCGCACACGCAGACACAGAGAGATCACACACGCAGACACAGGGGGATCCCACACGCAGACACAGGGAAATCCCACACACAGACACAGGGAATCCCACACGCAGACACAGGGGGATCACACACGCAGACACAGGGAGATCCCACACGCAGACACAGGGGATCACGCACGCAGACAGGGGGATCACACACACAGGGAGATCACACACGCAGACACAGGGAGATCCCACACGCAGACACAGGGAGATCACACACGCAGACACAGGGAGATCCCACACGCAGACACAGGGGGATCACACAAGCAGACACAGAGAGATCACACACGCAGACACAGGGGGATCCCACACGCAGACACAGGGAGATCCCACACACAGACACAGGGAATCCCACACGCAGACACAGGGGGATCCCACACGCAGACACAGGGAGATCCCACACGCAGACACAGGGGGACCACACACGCAGACACAGGGGGATCCCACACGCAGACACAGGGAGATCCCACACGCAGACAGAGATGGATCCCACACGCAGACACAGGGAGATCACACACGCAGACACAGGGAGATCACACACGCCGACACAGGGAGATCACACACGCAGACACAGGGAGATCACACACGCAGACACAGGGAGATCACACACGCCGACACAGGGAGATCACACACGCAGACACAGGGAGATCACACACGCAGACACAGGGAGATCACACACGCAGACACAGAGAGATCACACACGCAGACAGAGAGATCCCACACGCAGACACAGGGGGATCCCACACGCAGACACAGGGGGATCCACACGCAGACACAGGGGGAATCACACAGGGAGATCACACACGCAGACACAGGGGGATCACACACGCAGACACAGGGGATCACACACGCAGACACAGGGAGATCCCACACGCAGACACAGGGAGATCACACACGCAGACAGAGAGATCCCACACGCAGACACAGGGGGATCCCACACACAGACACAGGGAATCCCACACGCAGACACAGGAGATCCCACACGCAGACACAGGGGATCACACACGCAGACACAGGGAGATCCCACACGCAGACACAGGGGGATCACACACGCAGACAGGGGGATCACACACACAGGGAGATCACACACGCAGACACAGGGAGATCACACACGCAGACACAGGGGGATCACACACGCAGACACAGGGGATCACACACGCAGACACAGGAGATCACACACGCAGACACAGGGGGATCACACACGCAGACACAGGGAGATCACACACGCAGACACAGGGAGATCACACACGCAGACACAGGGAGATCCCACACGCAGACACAGGGGGATCACACACGCAGACAGGGGGATCACACACACAGGGAGATCACACACGCAGACACAGGGGGATCACATACGCAGACACAGGGAGATCACACACGCAGACACAGGGAGATCACACATGCAGACACAGGGAGATCACACACGCAGACACAGGGAGATCACACACGCAGACACAGGGAGATCACACACGCAGACACAGGGAGATCACACACGCAGACACAGGGAGATCACACACGCAGACACAGGGGATCACACACGCAGACACAGGGAGATCACACACGCAGACACAGGGAGATCACACACGCAGACACAGGGAGATCACACACGCAGACACAGGGGGATCACACACGCAGACACAGGGAGATCACACACGCAGACACAGGGAGATCACACACGCAGACACAGGGAGATCACACATGCAAACACAGGGAGATCACACAGGGAGATCACACACGCAGACACAGAGGGATCGCACACGCAGACACAGAGAGATCACACACGCAGACACAGGGGGATCCCACACGCAGACACAGGGAGATCCCACACACAGACACAGGGAATCCCACACGCAGACACAGGGAGATCCCACACGCAGACACAGGGGATCACACACGCAGACACAGGGAGATCCCACACGCAGACACAGGGGATCACGCACGCAGACAGGGGGATCACACACACAGGGAGATCACACACGCAGACACAGGGAGATCCCACACACAGACACAGGGAATCCCACACGCAGACACAGGGAGATCCCACACGCAGACACAGGGGGATCACACACGCAGACACAGGGAGATCCCACACGCAGACACAGGGGGATCACGCACGCAGACAGGGGGATCACACACACAGGGAGATCACACACGCAGACACAGGGAGATCCCACACGCAGACACAGGGAGATCACACACGCAGACACAGGGAGATCCCACACGCAGACACAGGGAGATCCCACACGCAGACACAGGGGGATCACACAAGCAGACACAGAGAGATCACACACGCAGACACAGGGGGATCCCACACGCAGACACAGGGAGATCCCACACACAGACACAGGGAATCCCACACGCAGACACAGGGGGATCCCACACGCAGACACAGGGAGATCCCACACGCAGACACAGGGGGACCACACACGCAGACACAGGGGGATCCCACACGCAGACACAGGAGATCCCACACGCAGACAGAGATGGATCCCACACGCAGACACAGGGAGATCACACACGCAGACACAGGGAGATCACACACGCCGACACAGGAGATCACACACGCAGACACAGGGAGATCACACACGCCGACACAGGGAGATCACACACGCAGACACAGGGAGATCACACACGCAGACACAGGGAGATCACACACGCAGACACAGAGAGATCACACACGCAGACAGAGAGATCCCACACGCAGACACAGGGGGATCCCACACGCAGACACAGGGGGATCCCACACGCAGACACAGGGGGAATCACACAGGGAGATCACACACGCAGACACAGGGGGATCACACACGCAGACACAGGGGGATCACACACGCAGACACAGGGAGATCCCACACGCAGACACAGGGAGATCCCACACGCAGACAGAGATGGATCCCACACGCAGACACAGGGAGATCACACACGCCGACACAGGGAGATCACACACGCAGACACAGGGAGATCACACACGCAGACACAGAGAGATCACACACACACACACAGACACAGGGAGATCACACACGCAGACAGAGAGATCCCACACGCAGACACAGGGGGATCCCACACGCAGACACAGGGGGATCCCACACGCAGACACAGGGGGATCACACACGCAGACACAGGGGGACCACACACGCAGACACAGGGGGACCACACACGCAGACACAGGGGGATCACACACGCAGACACAGGGGGAATCACACAGGGAGATCACACACGCAGACACAGAGGGATCGCACACGCAGACACAGAGAGATCACACACGCAGACACAGGGGATCACACAGGGAGACACAGGGGGATCACACACGCAGACACAGAGGGATCACACAAGCAGACACAGAGAGATCACACACGCAGACACAGGGGGATCCCACACGCAGACACAGGGAGATCCCACACACAGACACAGGGAATCCCACACGCAGACACAGGGAGATCCCACACGCAGACACAGGGGGATCACACACGCAGACACAGGGAGATCACACACGCAGACACAGGGAGATCACACACGCAGACACAGGGAGATCACACACGCAGACAGAGAGATCCCACACGCAGACACAGGGGGATCCCACACACAGACACAGGGAATCCCACACGCAGACACAGGGAGATCCCACACGCAGACACAGGGGGATCACACACGCAGACACAGGGAGATCCCACACGCAGACACAGGGGGATCACACACGCAGACAGGGGGATCACACACACAGGGAGATCACACACGCAGACACAGGGAGATCACACACGCAGACACAGGGGGATCACACACGCAGACACAGGGGGATCACACACGCAGACACAGGGAGATCACACACGCAGACACAGGGGGATCACACACGCAGACACAGGGAGATCACACACGCAGACACAGGGAGATCACACACGCAGACACAGGGGGATCCCACACGCAGACACAGGGGGATCCCACACGCAGACACAGGGGGATCACACACGCAGACACAGGGGGACCACACACGCAGACACAGGGGGACCACACACGCAGACACAGGGGGATCACACACGCAGACACAGGGGGATCACACATGCAGACACAGGGAGATCACACAGGGAGATCACACACGCAGACACAGAGGGATCGCACACGCAGACACAGAGAGATCACACACGCAGACACAGGGGATCACACAGGGAGACACAGGGGGATCACACACGCAGACACAGAGGGATCACACAAGCAGACACAGAGAGATCACACACGCAGACACAGGGGGATCCCACACGCAGACACAGGGAGATCCCACACACAGACACAGGGAATCCCACACGCAGACACAGGGAGATCCCACACGCAGACACAGGGGGATCACACACGCAGACACAGGGAGATCACACACGCAGACACAGGGAGATCACACACGCAGACACAGGGAGATCACACACGCAGACAGAGAGATCCCACACGCAGACACAGGGGGATCCCACACACAGACACAGGGAATCCCACACGCAGACACAGGGAGATCCCACACGCAGACACAGGGGGATCACACACGCAGACACAGGGAGATCCCACACGCAGACACAGGGGGATCACACACGCAGACAGGGGGATCACACACACAGGGAGATCACACACGCAGACACAGGGAGATCACACACGCAGACACAGGGGGATCACACACGCAGACACAGGGGGATCACACACGCAGACACAGGGAGATCACACACGCAGACACAGGGGGATCACATACGCAGACACAGGGAGATCACACACGCAGACACAGGGAGATCACACATGCAGACACAGGGAGATCACACACGCAGACACAGGGAGATCACACACACAGACACAGGGGGATCCCACACGCAGACACAGGGAGATCACACACGCAGACACAGGGAGATCACACACATGTCTGCAATACTTTGATTTATATAAGTCTATGTCCTATTGGGAAGACCAATTAGTTTATTCAGGACCCGCATGGGGGGGGGGAGCCTGGTCTTCTATCGCCGTTATATAGACACTATTATTATCATCTGGAGGGGAGATCGGTCGTCACTGGATTTATTGTTACAGCATTAAATTCCAACACGTGGGTATGACGGAATGGGATGTTGTTCCGCCTGCGGGTGTGCTCAATCTGCGTGACCCCTTCGCTTACCGCTGGCCCGACTACCGAGTGACGCGCACTCGGCGTCTCGTGCGGCCTGGCGTGACCCTGGGGAAGGGTTAGCGGGCGGTGGAGGGGACCCCTGCCTAGAACCAGCCCGACCACTGAGCCATACGGCACTCAGCGTCCCGAGCAGCTGGTTCACTGACCTTGCGGGTGTGGGACGTCCGTGGAGATCGGATCTGCCAGCCGCGGAGGAATCTTCGGTTCGATGTGGGAAACGTTTCGGATCTTGCGGGAAACGTTTCCGATCGCGGTGCGGGTAACTTTTCGGATCTAGGTGAACGACTTTTCGGATCGGACCAGGGCTGAAGGAATCTTCGGATCTGCCGGGATGGGCGAGGGATTCGGATCGCACCGCAATCCCTCGCAATACCGAAGCGCGGTACGCGGCCGCGCCCTTCGGTTCGGATCTCTGAATTTCCCCGATCGAATCTTCGGATGTAGCGCCGCTGCCCTGATGCTCGATGCAGGGTCAGCGCGCTCGATTCGGATCGGATGGGCACCGTATTCTGAGGCCGCGGGGGACACTCAGATCCGAAATACGGCGGAGAATCAAGCCACACCAGACACAGCTGAATGTACTGCAGGAACTGCCTTTATTGTTTACAGTACAGACTTTTATTACTTCTTATCATAATTAGAATACAATGGGACTCCTTGCCCGCCCTCCCGGGACCCATTGGCCACCATCCTTCAGGGAGTCGCCAATTCGGACCGGATGGTCCGAATCGGCCATTTTGCGATCCGAACCGGATGGTTCGGATCGGCCATTTTCCGAATCGAAATTCCAACTGCGCCACAAGAATCGGAAAATGGCGGCGAGCAAGGCAAACAAAGGGAAAAATACATTACACCATAACCAACGGGGAACACTTTATTACACCACACAATAATCACATCTAACTAAAAATACTGGTAAAACGGGGTGCGTGCCACCACACCCAAGTGTCCATGTCACCACTGTCACTGCGCCGCCCCTGGCTGAGGGTGCTGGGCCATCCCGTGACACTCCTCCCCCTCCCCCAGTTCGACGCACCTGGTCTGACCCACGGGTCATACCGGGGAAGTCGGTGCTCCCAGGCCCATAGTCAGTCTGGGGAGGCCGGGTCACCAGGCCTCTCCATTTGGCCTTGCGGCCGTGCCAGCCTGGTCGGGACCCCATGTCCTGAGGGTGTCCCCGGCTGGGCGAGAAGACATGCCTCTGGGCCGGAGGGCCTCCGGTGCGTGCCCCCCAGGATTGTCACTCACCTGGGGAACCCGGGTGCTAACTGCACACGCCCCAGGTGCCCAGGTCAGCCGTGGGACAGGACCGTGGCGGGGTAAGGCTCCCGAGCCCAAAGGTTGCAAAAATGGGCAGAGGCCAGCGGCGCTCTGCCCCGTTGCCAGCTCTTCCACTGGAGGGCCAGGTACGGACACGGCAACTGAAGGAACCACAAGAGCCAGACCTGGCTGCTCCTCCAGCCAGCTGGAAGGGAGAATCACAGAATGCAACAGCAGTCGCCCAGGGTCATCCTCGCTCTGCCCCTCGGGGCGAATTGGGCGGAACGGGCAGAGGCCAGCGGCTCTCTGCCCTGGCGTCAGCTCTTCTGCTGGTTGACCGGGTACGGAAACGGCAACCGGGAGGACAAACGAGGTCAACCCCGGCTGCTCTCCCTGGCCGCCGACGAGGGGACTGAACCGCTGCCGCGGCAGTCGTACAGGGTCATCCTCGCGCTGCCCCTCGAGGCAAACTGAGAGGGATGGGCAGAGGCCAGCGGCGCTCTGCCCCGTAGCCAGCTCATCAGCTGGGCGAGGATCTCCCTGCGGGAGGATGGTTTCTTCACCCCCCGGGGCGATCAATGGTTGCGCGCAACCCGTCCTGGGGGAACCATCCGTCTGCTCCTCCGGGCAGACTTTGAGTAGTGGGCAGAGGCCAGCGGCGCTCTGCCCCGTAGCCAGCTCTTCCGCTGGTGAGAGATCTCCCTGGCGAAGGATGGTTGCTTCACCCCCCGGGACAACCAAGGGTTGCGCACAACCCATCCCGGGGGAACCATCTGTCTGCCCCTCCTGGCAGACTTTGGGCAATGGGCAGAGGCCAGCAGCACTCTGCCCCGTAGCCAGCTCTTCCGCTGGTTGGAGATCTCCTGGGAAGGATGGTTGCTTCACCCCCCGGGACAACCAAGGGTTGCGCACAACCCCTCCCGGGGGAACCATCGGTCTGCCCCTCCTGGCAGACTTTGGGCAATGGCAGAGCCAGCAGCACTCTGCCCCGTAGCCAGCTCTTCCGCTGGTTGGAGATCTCCTTGGGGAAGGATGGTCACTTCACCCCCCGGGGCAATTGACGGTTGCGCACAACCCATCCCGGGGGAACCATCCGTCTCCTCCCCCGCTGGACCCGTGGCCTCGGCCACCCTGTCCTCTTGCGGGGTGAGGGGGGTAACTTCCTCAGACGACCCCCCACGGGCACCCATGAGTCCGCCTCGGCTTCCCATAGGTCCCAAACCTGGGGACTGTCGACTTCCTCCGCCGACCCGTCCCACCACGGGGAGCTCAGGCTCGACTGCGGAACGCCGTCCAACAGTCTCCGATAAGCCACCTCGAGCTCCCACTCTCGCTCAGCCAGGGACTCCAGCTCCTCAAACACTGAGTCCCTGCTGTCTGACGGGATTTCCAATTCCCGCCGCTCCAGGATGTCCTCCATCCGTTCCTCGGTCTCTTCTCCGAAATCGGGGTCGGCGGCCATGCCCTCGTAGAGCAGTCCTGTGCCTCCGTAGCGAGGCCCTGCAACGGAACTGCCTCCCAACGGCCGTACTGCCGGAGCGGCAGTTAGCCACCGGAGCGCGCGGTACGCGGCGTCCAGTGCGACCTCCTCCTGCACCAAACTCCAGAGCTCGTCCTCCCACCCTTCTGGGGCCCGGCCCTGCAGGAACGCTGCTCGCACAGCGTACTGCTCCCGGTAGACGTCGGCGTCGGAGGAATGTCCACGTCATGGCAGTCCCGCTCATGGTCCAGGGCCTCGTACCACAGCTCCTCTGTGGACCCCTGGTCCTGCTCCAGGCCCTCCTGCAGCTCTCTGGCCAGCACGACCTTCACGTCGGCGTATGTGCCAGCGCAGGAGCACCGCTCCTCAGTGGGGAAGGTGGCGTCCTCAGATGCAGCTCCAGGCGGGCTGTGAGTCTCCATCCGAGGGTCGCTGGGATGAGTGATGTCCTCAGTACAGGCTCCAGGCAAGCTGAGAGTCCCGCAAGCGTCGTCACTGGGGGTTGTGGATTCCAGGGTGAAGCTCCAGACGAGCTGTGAGTCTCGACCCAGGGTTCCACGGGGTAGGGTTCGGGGTCATTGTAATCAGTTTCTGCTCCGCGGAGCTCTGCCAACCGCAGCTGGTGCTGGCGTTCCTTCTCCAGCTCAACTCCCCGGTAGAACTTCCGTATCACCTCACATCGGTCCTCTGTCGTCGGGGCATCTCCCAGCAGGGCGATCCGGCGCCGCACCTCTCTGAGATCAGCGCCTTCCTCCACCTCTGCGTAGACAGGGCTGGGGACGGGCGTCGTCGCCTCGTCCTGATCCATCCTGGTCAGCTCCTTGATCAGCGTCTTCCGTTTCTTGTTACCCGGCGTTCCTCCCCGGTTCTCCAACATCCCACGCAGGGTGTCCCGGTTGTAGGGGTTGTACACCGCCATGGCGTAGGTCTCCTAGGGGTCTGCAGAGAGCGATCCACCGCTCCACCAGTATGACGGAATGGGATGTTGTTCCGCCTGCGGGTGTGCTCAATCTGCGTGACCCCTTCGCTTACCGCTGGCCCGACTACGAGTGACGCGCACTCGGCGTCTCGTGCGGCCTGGCGTGACCCTGGGGAAGGGTTAGCGGGCGGTGGAGGGGACCCCTGCCTAGAACCAGCCCGACCACTGAGCCATACGGCACTCAGCGTCCGAGCAGCTGGTTCACTGACCTTGCGGGTGTGGGACGTCCGTGGAGATCGGATCTGCCAGCCGCGGAGGAATCTTCGGTTCGATGTGGGAAACGTTTCGGATCTTGCGGGAAACGTTCCGATCGCGGTGCGGGTAACTTTTTCGGATCTAGGTGAACGACTTTTCGGATCGGACCAGGGCTGAAGGAATCTTCGGATCTGCCGGGATGGGCGAGGGATTCGGATCGCACCGCAATCCCTCGCAATACCGAAGCGCGGTACGCGGCCGCGCCCTTCGGTTCGGATCTCTGAATTTCCCCGATCGGAATCTTCGGATGTAGCGCCGCTGCCCTGATGCTCGATGCAGGGTCAGCGCGCTCGATTCGGATCGGATGGCACCGTATTCTTGAGGCCGCGGGGGACACTCAGATCCGAAATACGGCGGAGAATCAAGCCACACCAGACACAGCTGAATGTACTGCAGGAACTGCCTTTATTGTTTACAGTACAGACTTTTATTACTTCTTATCATAATTAGAATACAATGGGACTCCTTGCCCGCCCTCCCGGGACCCATTGGCACCATCCTTCAGGGAGTCGCCAATTCGGACGGATGGTCCGAATCGGCCATTTTTGCGATCCGAACCGGATGGTTTCGGATCGGCCATTTTCCGAATCGAAATTCCAACTGCGCCACAAGAATCGGAAAATGGCGGCGAGCAAGGCAAACAAAGGGAAAAATACATTTTACACCATAACCAACGGGGAACACTTTATTACACCACACAATAATCACATCTAACTAAAAATACTGGTTAAAACGGGGTGCGTGCCACCACACCCAAGTGTCCATGTCACCACTGTCACTTTGCCGCCCCTGGCTGAGGGTGCTGGGCCATCCCGTACAGTGGGTATAGCTCTTACTCACAATATCAGTCAGTGTTTAATTACACTTGAGATAGACCGGTACATCCAAATGAGGGTTTTCAGACTAGAAGGTTTATAAACAAATAGATATAATAGTTACATGGACATAAACAAGCTGTCATTATACACCCCTACTCAAACGTTTATTCCCAAGGGACAATTTTATAGAATGAGACGGAATTGTTCTCCGTTATCAGATTTTTCAATAATCAGATGTTTTATAAGAGCAATTTCCCAAAAAGGCTGCGATGCCGCTGATAATGAACGAGATTATCTGTTAGAGAACTCAGGCTATGACTGTTTTACTACCACTGCCACAGAGGCCTCCTAGGAGCGGCAGATGGACTACTGTAGGATCTGGTAGACTTAGAGTTGTGGAGAGAAGGCATGTCCCACAATCTGTGGCTCTTCTTATTTTCTTTGAGGCACTTTCAGAGTGTAGTGATAAGGCGGATGTAGGCTTAGACACATAGTGAGGAACCACCATCCACTATGGCTAAGGTATGCAGCACTGCAACCAAGGACAAAAATGAAAAGGGTGGGACTTGATAGAAGGCAATTGTTGCTGGGTGATTCTATCATAAGAGGTTTGAGCTGGAGAGTAGTGGTTTGGTGAGATGTCTTCCTGGGGCTACTGCTCGTAGAGACAAGAAACGTATTCTCAATATTGTCAAACAAGCAAAGCAACAAGGGAAGTGGACGTTCTAGTCCATCTAGGGACAAATGACTTGGCTAGCAATGAGGTTTCTGAGATTAAGGAAGATTTTTGTGTTCTTGGAGGTGAAATACAGCAGATTGCGTCCACTGTGTCATTCTCTGAAGTTTTGCCTGTGCATAACATTCAAGATAGGCAGATGTGCAATAGGGAATTCAATTTGTGGCTTCGGGAATGGTGTCGGGAGCAAGGATTTGGCTTTGTGTCCCATGATAGCTCTAATTGGAGCAGAAAGGAACTGTATAAAAAAGATGGTTTGCATCTTACTCATAGGGGAACATATGTTCTCAGTGAGAAGTTCAAAGGTTTCGCAAAGAATATTTTAAACTAGGAGGGGGGGACAAAAAAGGGTAAAAAACAATCTGCCCGATTGTCCCCCAAACTAAATCGGAGGGTGCAAGCAACATGCGAGGTAAAAAATGACAAGCTCAGAGTCGTGTCTACAAATGCTCGCAGTTTAGTCATAAAATCAATGAACTAGAGGCAATGATGGCAGCTGAAAAAGTAGATTTAGTGGCGGTTACTGAGACATGGTTCAGTGAGAAAAATAACTGGGACATAACAATACCGGGGTACTCTTTATATAGAAAAGACAGAGAAGGTAGGAAAGGAGGAGGAGTGGCCCTGTATGTGAAAAACAACATAAAAAACGAACCAAATAAAAGTGAGCGAGGTGAACATAGAGTCAGTTTGGGTTACGCTAACATTTGGCAATCATACAGTAGCTCGTGTAGGTGTGATCTATAGACCCCCTGGACAAGTAGAAGAACTAGATAATCTGCTGGTGAGGAAAATAGCCAAAATGGCAATGAAGGGGGAAGTTATTATCATGGGGGACTTTAATCTTCCTGATGTGAACTGGAAAACCAAAACAGCTGGGTGCACCAGGAGTACAAATATTCTAAACTCCCTACTGGGATTATCTCTAACACAAGTAGTTGAGGAGCCGACCCGTAAAGAGGCCATATTGGATTTAATACTCACAAATGGAGGTTTTGGTATCGGACGTTGTTGTAGGTGAAAATTTGGGATCTAGTGATCACCAGTCAGTATGGTTTAATATAAGAACAGGGATGGAGCCGCACCACACAAGAACGAAAGTTTTAGACTTTAAAAAAACAGACAGATTTTTCTAAAATGAGATTTTGTGTGAAGGAGTCATTATCAGACTGGAGGAGTTTAAAGGGAGTCCAGGAGAAATGGGATTATTTAAAGGAAGCATTATTGAAGGCCCACAGAAATTGCATTCGGCTTGTTAGCAAAAAACAAAAAAGGGAAGAAACCACTGTGGTACTCTGCAGAAGTGGCCAAAATAGTGAAGAACAAAAAGACAGCATTCAATAATTATAAAACAACTCAGAGTGAAGAAGATAGGCAAACCTATAAAATTAGGCAGAAAGAGGCAAAGCAATTTATAAGAGCTTCCAAAGCACACGCAGAAGAGAAAATAGCTCAGTCAGTAAAAAAGGGGGACAAAACATTTTTTAGATACATAAACGAGAAAAAGAAAAGTAAAACAAGGATTAGTTAGATTAAAAACAAAGGAAGGAAGGTATGTAGAAGAGGATAAAAGTCTCGCTGACTGCCTCAATGAATATTTTTGTTCAGTCTTTGCAGAAGAAAAGGAAGGAAAGGGACCTCAGTTAGGAGAGAACACTAAAGAGACATTTACATATGAGTTTACAGGAGGAGGAGGTTCTACAGCAGCTGTCTAAAGTAAAGACAAATAAGTCAATGGGGCCTGATGGGATCCACCCTAAATTATTAAAAGAGCTCAGTGATGTAATAGCAAAACCGTTAACAGATTTATTTAACCAATCCTTGCTAACGGGAGTCGTCCCAGAAGACTGGAAATTAGCAAATGTTGTGCCCATTTACAAGAAGGGTAGTAGGAGGAATCGGGGAACTATAGGCCAGTTAGTCTTACGTCAGTAGTGGGGAAATTAATGGAAACCATGTTAAAGGAAAGGATTGTTGAACATCTAAAAACACATAGATTACAGGATCAGAAACAACATGGGTTTACCTCAGGGAGATCATGCCAAACTAATCTTATTGATTTTTTTGATTGGGTAACAAAAATAATAGACACAGGTGGTGCAGTAGACATTGCTTATTTAGATTTCAGTAAGGCTTTGATACTGTTCCGCATAGAAGGCTTATCAATAAATTGCAATCTTTGAGCTTGGATTCCAATATTGTTGAATGGATTAGGCAGTGGCTGAGTGACAGACAACAGAGGGTTGTGGTAAATGGAGTTTATTCGGCGCAAGGTCTTGTTACCAGTGGGTACCTCAGGGGTCAGTACTTGGACCCATCTCTTTAATATTTATTAGTGATATTGCAGAAGGTATTAATGGAAAAGTATGTCTTTTTGCTGATGACACAAGATTTGCAACAGGGTTGACGTTCCTGGAGGGATCAGCCAAATGACAAATGATTTAGGTAAACTAAAAAAATGGTCGGAGTTGTGGCAATTGATTTTTAATGTGGATAAGTGCAAGATAATGCACCTGGGACGTAAAAACCCAAGGGCTGAATATAGAATATTTGATACAGTCCTAACCTCAACATCTGAGGAAAGGGATTTAGGGTTATTATTTCAGAGGATCTAAGGGTAAGTAGTCAATGTAATAGAGCAGCAGGAAATGCTAGCAGAATGCTTGGTTGTGTAGGGAGAGGTATTAGCAGTAGGAAAAGGAAGTGCTCATGCCACTGTACAGAGCACTGGTGAGACCTCACTTGGAGTACTGTGTGCAGTACTGGAGACCGTATCTCCAGAAGGATATAACATCTTAGAGAGAGTTCAGAGAAGGGCTACTAAAATGGTGTACGGCTTGAAGGAGAAAAGTTACCAGGAAAGGCTTAATGATCTTAACATGTACAGCTTGGAAAAAAGACGAGACAGAGGAGATATGATAGAAACATTTAAATACGTAAAGGGAATCCACAAGGTAGAGGAAGGGAGTATATTTAAAAGGAAACAAAATAGCAAAACAAGAGGACATAGTCTTAGATTAGAGGGGCAAAGGTTTAAAAGTACATCAGGAAGCATTATTTTACTGAGAGGGTGGTGATACATGGAACAGTCTTCCAGTAGAAGTGGTAGAGGCCAAAACAGTAATTGAATTTAAGCAAGCATGGGATAGGCATAAGGCTATCCTAAACAAAAGATAAATCCAGGTAAAGTATCCATGTAATTGGGCAGACTAGATGGGCCGAAAGGTTCTTATCTGCCGACATTTTTCTATGTTTCTATGAGATTATGGAAATGTCAAAACTCAGAGATTAACTGCTTGAATATAAACTAAATCCATTATAGAGAATAATAAACAAGTCCCTTTCCTTACTAATTATTATTTAATTACACCTGATCAAACAAAACAGGGATATTACAGAATCTGTCGGTGATAAACCAAGAATAGTATATAGAGGGGAGAGGAATTATAAAACTATTAACTAAAAGTTTCCTAGAAAAAGAAATAAAGGAAACCTTTTCATCTCAATATAAAACCACCAAGAAGAGCTTCTTTAGATGTAGCACGTTACGTGCAAGTGTTGTAAATTATCAAAAGGTAACAAATGCACACAATCTTTTGAATGGAATTCTAAGCACAGCAGCTTTGATATGAATACATGTAATTCCTCTAATATCATATACTTATTATGATGCCCATGTGACCTCCAGTATGTGGGGCGGAATGTTAGGATGCTTAAAGTGAGAATTCAGAACATATTTACAATATTACAAGACATTACCATAAACATAGCGTCCCAGTTCATTTCCAATAATAATATCATAATAGCGACCCCAGTTTGATGAGATTCAACAAATCGAGACACATTGGAGAGGAGGTAATCATCTCCATAATATCAACACATTAGAGGTCAGATGGATCTTTGATATGGGCCGTTTAACCCCAGATGGATTGAATATAGATATGGAGATTAATGGCTCGTTACACATGTGTTTTCTAGAAGGTGAGGATAGATTAGAACGTTAGGTTAATTGAGGAATATTTGTCCAATGGTTTAGATTTTATCAGGTTTATACACGTTTTCTATTTCGTTATATGTGTATGGTTTATATTGGTTTTTATTTCTGTTAAAATATCGTTGCTTTTATGATGCTCCGTTTCCCCAAACTAAGATGGTCCTGTGCCTTCGTATGGGCAGATGACATCCGAAAGCCGGCAACTAGATTGCACATCCGCCGGAATAGGAAAACGTCATCGGTATGTGCCGGAACCCAGAAAGAACACAGAATTGGCGGATTCCGACCATGGTTCTATTTGTTTGGCGCGGTTTATAAAACTTACTTCCTGGTGTAGAGGATATATAATACAGACTGTATGTACTGATTATGCACTTTGAGAAAGGACTTGTGTCGAAACGCGTCAGTGCTATATTGTGTTTTAACAATAACATTTTAATGTCATACTGCTTAATATCATTATTATTCTGGATGAGAAATCTGGGAGGAGCCATTAGGAGGGCGTCTGCTGGTACCGGTGAGGATATTGCCTAATATCCCCATTATACCACATGCTTTATTGCTCAGAGCCGGCACATGTGGCTCTGGAAAAGTGAGTTGATTAGCCACTTTTTTCCTATTGATCCCCCATTCCTCAGACATACTGCCGCAATGTATGTACATCTTTTTATAATCTAGAAACCCAGAGGGGAATATTTAACCCCTTAGTGACCGGGCGGTTTTACACAAATCCATCCTTTAGTGACCGCTGCTGTTTTTACGTTTCTGCACTGTTCATGTTTAGGTCAAATTTTCCTCTTTCTCGTTTATTCAACCCACACATATTATACACCCTTTTTCCCGCCATTAAATGGAGTTTATAGAAATACCATTATTTCCATCATATCCTATAATTTACGACAAAAAAATATGAAATATGATGAAAAAAAATGGTAAAAATACACTTTTTCGTAATTTAATCCCCAAAATCTACAACCACAAAAAAAGACCCCGGCTAAATAGTTTAAAAAATTTGGCTCGAGACTAGAAATACACAATTTTTACAGGTTTTTCCTTTTTAACCCATTCACTGCTGAGCCAGTTCACCTATGTGCGCTGCACTCATTCTGACCATTTTGTGCAAATTATTTTTAGATGACAGCCTAGGTCCTTTTAACTAAACCCCCCGACAAAAAAAACAACTTTCTTTAATTTTATTCTTTTAAAAAAAAAAATATATATATTTTTAAACCAAACCTGGTCATGTTTGGTATCATTGGAAAGGCCATAATCAGACCTTTCAAATGATGTCAAATATGACCATCTAGCGGCCACGGATCGGAAGATCCTTTGGATCCCCTTATCTCAACATGGCAGCTAGAGGGTTAACTGGCCCACTGACATCCTCACACATATGGTGAGGTTGTCAGTGGGTGGGGGGGGGCTGGAGGCTTGGCTGACATCCAAGATGTCAGCCCCCTCCAGGTTGGAATCGCGTTTTGGTGCCAATTACCGCCGAAATGCGATCCGGCAACAAAATTGTTAATGCTATACACCGCTGAAAAGGGGAGACTCTCCCCTTTCCATCTGTGCAAAAAGCATCACTGTAGCTTTAATAGATGGGGAGATAGAGGGCTCCGAAGGAGCCCCCGCCTTCCCTCCATTGATTTCAATGGGGGCGCCTGCTGATGAAGTCACCACGCAGCGTGGTGACGTCATCGAGCTTGCCGGCCCATGTAAATCACATGGGCAGGCTTCCTCCCTGCCAGGTCTCTGAGGGATCCAGCGAGGGAGGTAAGTATCGGGCGGGAGGGAGGTACTATGTACGTCCGCGGGTCTAAGGGAGACCCGTGGGCACTGGTGTATTTTGGCCTAGGCTGACTAGGCCCAGGCCTAGGGCGGCACTTTCCAGGGGGCGGCAGCGTGCACTGGGCGGCCCCACCCCTAAAAAAAACATTTATTTTTTTTAACTTTTGCAAAGTATTTTACCAGGAAGGATACATTGAGATTTCACTAATTTACACTTTCAATTTCACTTTCCAGGGGGCAGCAAAAAAACCTCACCACTAAATGGGTTACTTGGAGGTGAAATACAGCAGATTGCGTCCACTGTGTCATTCTCTCAGGTTTTGCCTGTGCATAACATTCAGGATAGGCAGATGTGCAATAGGGAATTCAATTTGTGGCTTCGGGAATGGTGTCGGGAGCAAGGATTTGGCTTTGTGTCCCATGATAGCTCTAATTGGAGCAGAAAGGAAATGTATAAAAAAGATGGTTTGCATCTTACTCATAGGGGAACATATGTTCTCAGTGAGAAGTTCAAAGGTTTCACAAAGGAATATTTAAACTAGGAGGGGGGGGGACAAAAGGGTAAAAAACAATCTGTCCGATTGTCCCCCAAAACTAAATCGGAGGGTGCAAGCAACATGCGAGGTAAAAAATGACAAGCTCAGAGTCGTGTCTATAAATGCTCGCAGTTTAGGCGATAAAATCAATGAACTGGAGGCAATGATGGCAGCTGAAAAAGTAGATTTAGTGGCGGTTACTGAGACATGGTTCAGTGAGAAAAATAACTGGGACATAACAATACCGGGGTACTCTTTATATAGAAAGGACAGAGAAGGTAGGAAAGGAGGAGGAGTGGCCCTGTATGTGAAAAACAACATAAAAACGAACCAAATAAAAAAGTGAGCGAAGTGAACATAGAGTCAGTTTGGGTTACGCTAACATTTGGCAATCATACAGTAGCTCGTGTAGGTGTGATCTATAGACCCCCTGGACAAGTAGAAGAGCTAGATAATCTGCTGCTTGAGGAAATAGCCAAAATGGCAATGAAGGGGGAAGTTATTATCATGGGGGACTTTAATCTTCCTGATGTGAACTGAAAACCAAAACAGCTGGGTGCACCAGGAGTACAAATATTCTAAACTCCTTACTGGGATTATCTCTAACACAAGTAGTTGAGGAGCCGACCCGTAAAGAGGCCATATTGGATTTAATACTCACAAATGGAGGTTTGGTATCGGACGTTGTTGTAGGTGAAAATTTGGGATCTAGTGATCACCAGTCAGTGTGGTTTAATATAAGAACAGGGATGGAGCCGCACCACACAAAAACAAAAGTTTTAGACTTTAAAAAAACTGATTTTTCTAAAATGAGATTTTGTGTGAAGGAGTCATTATCAGACTGGAGGAGTTTAAAGGAGTCCAGGAGAAATGGGATTATTTAAAGGAAGCATTATTGAAGGCCACAGGAAATTGCATGTTAGCTTGTTAGCAAAAACAAAAAAAAGGAAGAAACCACTGTGGTCTCTGCAGAAGTGGCCAAAATAGTGAAGAACAAAAAGACAGCATTCAATAATTATAAAAAAACTCTGAGTGAAGAAGATAGGCAAACCTATAAGATTAGGCAGAAAGAGGCAAAGCAATTTATAAGAGCTTCCAAAGCACACGCAGAAGAGAAAATAGCTCAGTCAGTAAAAAAGGGGGACAAAACATTTTTTAGATACATAAACGAGAAAAGAAAAGTAAAACAAGGATTAGTTAGATTAAAAACAAAGGAAGGAAGGTATGTAGATGAGGATAAAAGTCTCGCTGACTGCCTCAATGAATATTTTTGTTCAGTCTTTGCAGAAGAAAAGGAAGGAAAGGGACCTCAGTTAGGAGAGAACACTAAAGAGACATTTACATAGGAGTTTACAGAGGAGGAGGTTCTACAGCAGCTGTCTAAAGTAAAGACAAATAAGTCAATGGGGCCTGATGGGATCCACCCTAAATTATTAAAAGAGCTCAGTAATGTAATAGCAAAACCGTTAACAAGGATTGGTTAAATAAATCTGTTAACGGGAGTCGTCCCAGAAGACTGGAAATTAGCAAATGTTGTGTCCATTTACAAGAAGGGTAGTAGGGAGGAATCTGGGAACTATAGGCCAGTTAGTCTTACGTCAGTAGTGGGGAAATTAATGGAAACCATGTTAAAGGAAAGGATTGTTGAACATCTAAAAACACATAGATTACAGGATCAGAAACAACATGGGTTTACCTCAGGGAGATCATGCCAAACTAATCTTATTGATTGACACAGGTGGTGCAGTAGACATTGCTTATTTAGATTTCAGTAACGCTTTTGATACTGTTCCGCATAGAAGGCTTATCAATAAATTGCAATCTTTGAGGTTGGATTCCAATATTGTTGAATGGATTAGGCAGTGGCTGAGTGACAGGCAACAGAGGGTTGTGGTAAATGGAGTTTATTCGGCGCAAGGTCTTGTTACCAGTGGGGTACCTCAGGGGTCAGTACTTGGACCCATTCTCTTTAATATTTTTATTAGTGATATTGCAGAAGGTATTAATGGAAAACTATGTCTTTTTGCTGATGACACAAAGATTTGCAACAGGGTTGACGTTCCTGGAGGGATCAGCCAAATGACAAATGATTTAGGTAAACTAAAAAAATGGTGGGAACTGTGGCAATTGAGTTTTAATGTGGATAAGTGCAAGATAATGCACCTGGGACGTAAAAACCCAAGGGCTGAATATAGAATATTTGCTACATCTGAGGGTTGGGATTTAGGGGTTATTATTTCAGAGGATCTAAGGGTAAGTAGTCAATGTAATAGAGCAGCAGGAATTGCTAGCAGAATGCTTGGTTGTGTAGGGAGAGGTATTAGCAGTAGGAAAAGAGAAGTGCTCTGCTCATGCCAGTGTACAGAGCACGGGTGAGACCTCACTTGGAGTACTGTGTGCAGTACTGGAGACCGTATCTCCAGAAGGATATAGACATCTTAGAGAGAGTTCAGAGAAGGGCTACTAAAATGGTGTACGGCTTGAAGGAGAAAAGTTACCAGGAAAGGCTTAATGATCTTAACATGTACAGCTTGGAAAAAAGACGAGACAGAGGAGATATGATAGAAACATTTAAATACGTAAGGGAATCCACAAGGTAGAGGAAGGGAGTATATTTAAAAGGAAACAAGTAGCAAAACAAGAGGACATAGTCTTAGATTAGAGGGGCAAAGGTTTAAAAGTAACATCAGGAAGCATTAGTTTACTGAGAGGGTGGTGGATACATGGAACAGTCTTCCAGTAGAAGTGGTAGAGGCCAAAACAGTAATTGAATTTAAGCAAGCATGGGATAGGCATAAGGCTATCCTAAACAAAAGATAAATCCAGTTAAAGTATCCATGTAATTGGGCGACTAGATGGGCCGAAAGGTTCTTATCTGCCGACATTTTTCTATGTTTCTATGTTTCTACTCACAGAGCACCGAAATGACGCCAACTTTTTGGTGTTCTGTAGTTCCCTGCACTTCGGGGAATAAAATTTCCCCACCCTGCAGTGAATTCACCATTCACCGCAGGGTCCCCAAAGTGCATGGAGTCGGCCGCTGAATGCTGCCACCGCAAACCCGTGGCCTGCTGTTTTCAAAAGAACTACTGAACGAAAATGTCTGGAATTTACATATAAGATCCTATGATTGATAATAAAAAGTTCTGTTACAGAAAAAAGAAAAACTGCTATTAAAAAAGGGGGGGATTTTGGCCAAAAAAATCTGAAAAATGACTAAAAGGTACTAAAAAAAAATCAATAAGTAAAGACTTTTTACTGCAGATTAAAATAATAAATGATTTATTAGATATTGCATAAAAACGGGAATATTTTTAACATTGAAACCTATGGGGTTCGCTCTGAATAAACCTGCTGATTGAAACCACCGAACATCAGGGCATTTCACTGCCATTTCTCTGAGTCTCAGTAGCACATGACTGGCTGAACCACTTGAAACGCATGCGCGCAGCTGCCCGCCCTTTCGTTAACACAGACTCTATTCTGGACTGAACACCCACCAGGAAGGGAATCAAAGCTACAGTGCACCCTCTGGCAGTGTCACCCCACTGCTGACAAGATGCTCCACAGCATAATTGCTGTGTGCTCATATACACTCGGTTTGCTGGGAGTTTTACTGCAGTGGATTCTGATGCACTCATACACACCGCACATTGCATTGCTGGGAGTTTTATTGCTGTGGATTCTGATACGCTGACACACACACACATTGCATTGCTGTGAGTTTTATTGCTGTGAATTCTGATGCACTCATACACACCGCACATTGCATTGCTGGGAGTTTTATTGCTGTGGATTCTGATACGCTGACACACACCACACATTGCATTGCTGTGAGTTTTATTGCTGTGAATTCTGATGCACTCATACACACCGCACATTGCATTGCTGGGAGTTTTATTGCTGTGGATTCTGATACGCTGACACACACCGCACATTGCATTGCTGGGAGTTTTATTGCTGTGGATTCTGTGATACACACTGCATATTACTGTGAGTTTTATTGCTGTGCAGCTCTGTGATACGCTCATATGCAGTGCACGTTTCTGTGGATTTTATTGTTCAACCAATTAGAGCGTCTGTGATCCCGTTTATTTGACATCCGTGGCTGTTCTTTGTAAAAATGCTTGCATTTAAACATTTCATAATTTTCTTTATCTCAATAGATACATTTGAAATGTTATACAAAATATACAAGTAGGCACTTGGTATCCACTTTTAATATAAAGAGAGGAAAAGGCGGAGCTCTAAGAGTTAAAGGTGGAGCTTAAAGAGGAAGGGTGGGGATTAACCAGGAAGAGGTGTGCCCTTGACAGGAAGGGGTGCGTCAAATTTAAATTAGGGGGTGCACGAGTTTAGTCAGGCCTAGGGCAGCACAAAACCTAAATACACCACTGACTCTGGCACTATTGTGTTACCCCGCCCCCGTGAATCATTCGGCAAATCCATTAGGTGGTTCTCTATTTATGCCGAGTCATGTGGCATTGTATCCCCGTGGTTGTTAGGGCCCGCAAGGTGGAAAGAGGTGTATAATTTTTTACACCGGTCAACTACTAAATATATAACCCCGAATTACGCATTTATATGCCCTATAAAAATCGGGCTTCTTTGTCAACTACAAGGTTGCTTGGATACGATTACGCCTTCCATCCATTGGCTGTACGTATCACATGAACATCCACGTGTTAGGAAATGCCGTTCCGATATTGGAAGTCGTCGGCTAGGATGAGCGCCGGACTTCAGCTGGCTGTAGGTTATTACCTCACTAATTTGCCACTCGGTATTTATAGGGGGGAGACAGACGGGCACTCCATCTCTTGATTAAGCCCTGGTTGGGTGAAACCGGTCGAGTAATGCTCCTTCTTTGTTTTTAACAGCCAATTTCTTACTTTATTTTTCTCTTGTGGTCTCTATCATTAGGGCTATTGCTGGGTCCTTTCCTAGTTGCCTTTAAATTGGTTATGTAGGTGGCTTGAACCACTGAGGTATAGGTAGTCTTTTCCCTAATGGTGTATAATTTGGGCTATTCTTTATATGATGCAATACTACCTTACCTCATGTTACTATTGACCACTTGTCTTTCTCATTACCTTGTTTAGGTTGCTTATTCTTATTATTAAAGTTAAACCTTATTGCCACTCTTGCTGCACTTTGTGCAGATGTTTATAAAGCAAATGTATCATGGATTTACAAAGAAAACATTAAATGACAAAATAATAACATGTGAGGTCCCTGATTTGCTGTAAATCTCCAGGATCTAATGCTTAGGCTGTAATGTCTGCAGAAAGCAGGAAGCGTCCGAGAGCCTTCAAGATAAAGCTAAGGGAGGACAGCACAGATCCCGAGACCTCCTGCACGGCCGGCTTTCACTGGCATTTACAGTAACACGAGAAGAGGAACGAGAGGCGTCTCAATCCTACGTACAAGCGTTTCTGCAAAAGATATGATGGTTCCTTTAAAAACATAAATGTACAGATCTCAGTGTAACTGTAATGGCGAGCCCCCAAATAGGGTGATGGGGAGCCCCCAATCTGCGGAGGTTGAAGCCTTTAGGGCAGGTATGTGGTAAACAGGCAGTAACAGGATCAAGCACAACACCTTCAGACTATACTTAGTTCTCCTGTATTACTCCCTGGATTCTGACAGGCTACTAAGCTCCAAAGGTTGAGCCTAATGGATAACTAAGAGCACCCAACAATATAGAGGAAAGCAAAACCTGAGCTCTAGAACTAGAAGGTATTTGGCAAGACAGAATGAATTGTGCAAGCTGCAGGGCAGAGCTCAATACTGATACAATAATACAGACTGATGAACCAGACACTCCCAGCCAGGAGCACAGACAAGGCCCTGAGTGCCACTCAACAGCAAGTTGGCTTCGTGGCCAGATGTCTGCTGAGCGAAAACAGCTACAACTTGCACAAACAAATAATACATAAAACAGACAAGGTTATAACTAGAGAGGTCCAAAATACCAAGCAAAAGGTCATACACAGGATTTCAGAAATACAACAGGGGTCAGGCAAGAGAGGAATCAAACACAAGAGCCAGAGGTCATACACGGGTAGTCGGAACAAGAGGAACAATGATATAGAGCACAGGAACTAGGTAGAATAAGGTCTATCCTGGTCCAAGGATCAAGGGGAATCCTGGGCCTACATATAGGGCAGAACAGGTCATGTGACCGCAGACCAATAAGCCCAACAGATGGCCTGCAGCCTGAAAACAAAAATAAACAGTAATCCCTGCTACCACCAGCAGGGCAGGGGGCAGGGCCGAGACGTGACAGTAACCATTTGAAACGTTTTCTTCACGTTACTCCAGGAGAAACATAGAAAAATGTCGGCGGATAAGAACCTTTCGGCCCATCTAGTCTGCCCAATTACATGGATACTTTACCTGGATTTATCTTTTGTTTAGGATAGCCTTATGCCTATCCCATGCCTGCTTAAATTCAATTACTGTTTTGGCCTCAACCACTTCTACTGGAAGACTGTTCCATGTATCCACCACCCTCTCAGTAAAATAATGCTTCCTGATGTTACTTTTAAACCTTTGCCCCTCTAATCTAAGACTATGTCCTCTTGTTTTGCTATTTTGTTTCCTTTTAAATATACTCCCTTCCTCTACCTTGTGGATTCCCTTTACGTATTTAAATGTTTCTATCATATCTCCTCTGTCTCGTCTTTTTTCCAAGCTGTACATGTTAAGATCATTAAGCCTTTCCTGGTAACTTTTCTCCTTCAAGCCGTACACCATTTTAGTAGCCCTTCTCTGAACTCTCTCTAAGATGTCTATATCCTTCTGGAGATACGGTCTCCAGTACTGCACACAGTACTCCAAGTGAGGTCTCACCAGTGCTCTGTACAGTGGCATGAGCACTTCCCTTTTCCTACTGCTAATACAGGCTCTCCCTACACAACCAAGCATTCTGCAGCATTTCCTGCTGCCTCTATTACATGACTACTTACCTTTAGATCCTCTGAAATAATAACCCCTAAATCCCTTTCCTCAGATGTTGAGGTATCAAATATTCTATATTCAGCCCTTGGGTTTTTACGTCCCAGGTGCATTATCTTGCACTTATCCACATTAAAACTCAATTGCCACAGCTCCCACCATTTTTTTAGATTACCTAAATCATTTGTCATTTGGCTGATCCCTCCAGGAACGTCAACCCTGTTGCAAATCTTTGTGTCATCAGCAAAAATACATACTTTTCCATTAATACCTTCTGCAATATCACTAATAAAAATATTAAATAGAATGGGTCCAAGTACTGACCCTGAGGTACCCCACTGGTAACAAGACCTTGCGCCGAATAAACTCCATTTACCACAACCCTCTGTTGCCTGTCACTCAGCCACTGCCTAATCCAGTCAACAATATTGGAATCCAAGCTCAAAGATTGCAATTTATTGATAAGCCTTCTATGCGGAACAGTATCAAAAGGATTACTGAAATCTAAATAAGCAATGTCTACTGCACCACCTGTGTCTATTATTTTTGTTACCCAATCAAAAAAATCAATAAGATTAGTTTGGCATGATCTCCCTGAGGTAAACCCATGTTGTTTCTGATCCTGTAATCTATGTGATTTTAGATGTTCAACAATCCTTTCCGTTAACATGGTTTCCACTACTGACGTAAGACTAACTGGCCTATAGTTCCCAGATTCCTCCCTACTACCCTTCTTGTGAATGGGCACAACATTTGCTAATTTCCAGTCTTCTGGGACGACTCCCGTTAGCAAGGATTGGTTAAATAAATCTGTTAACGGTTTGCTATTACATCACTGAGCTCTTTTAATAATTTAGGGTGGATCCCATCAGCCCCATTGACTTATTTGTCTTTACTTTAGACAGCTGCTGTAGAACCTCCTCCTCTGTAAACTGATATGTAATTGTCTCGTTAGTGTTTCCTCCTAACGGAGGTCCTTTCCTTCCTTTTCTTCTGCAAAGACTGAACAAAAATATTAATTGAGGCAGTCAGCGAGACTTTAATCCTCTTCTACATACCTTCCTTCCTTTGTTTTTAATCTAACTAATCCTGGTTTTACTTTTCTTTTCTCGTTTATGTATCTAAAAAATGTTTTGTCCCCCTTTTTTACTGACTGAGCTATTTTCTCTTCTGCGTGTGCTTTGGAAGCCCTTATAAATTGCTTTGCCTCTTTCTGCCTAATCTTATAGGTTTGCCTATCCTCTTCACTCTGAGTTGTTTTATAATTATTGAATGCTGTCTTTTTGTTCTTCACTATTTTGGCCACTTCTGCAGAGTACCACAGTGGTTTCTTCCCTTTTTTGTTTTTGCTAACAAGCCGAATGCAATTGCCTGTGGCCTTCAATAATGCTTCCTTTAAATAATCCCATTTCTCCTGGACTCCCTTTAAACTACTGCAGTCTGATAATGACTCCTTCACACAAAATCTCATTTTAGAAAAATCTGTTTTTTTAAAGTCTAAAACTTTTGTTTTTGTGTGGTGCGGCTCCATCCCTGTTCTTATATTAAACCACACTGACTGGTGATCACTAGATCCCAAATTTTCACCTACAACAACGTCCGATACCAAACCTCCATTTGTGAGTATTAAATCCAATATGGCCTCTTTACGGGTCGGCTCCTCAACTACTTGTGTTAGAGATAATCCCAGTAGAGAGTTTAGAATATTTGTACTCCTGGTGTGCCCAGGTGTTTTGGTTTTCCAGTTCACATCAGGGAGATTAAAGTCCCCCATGATAATAACTTCCCCCTTCATTGCCATTTTGGCTATTTCCTCAAGCAGCAGATTATCTAGCTCTTCTACTTGTCCAGGAGATGCTGCACTCACATGCGTTACTCCAGGAGATGCTGCGCTCACATGCATTACTCCAGGAGATGCTGTGCTCACATGCGTTACTCCAGGAGATGCTGCGCTCACATGCGTTACTCCAGGAGATGCTGCGCTCACATGCGTTACTCCAGGAGATGCTGCGCTCACATGCGTTACTCCAGGAGATGCTGCCCTCACATGCGTTACTCCAGGAGATGCTGCACTCACATGCGTTACTCAGGAGATGCTGCACTCACATGCGTTACTCCAGGAGATGCTGCACTCACATGCGTTACTCCAGGAGATGCTGCACTCACATGCGTTACTCCAGGAGATGCTGCACTCACATGCGTTACTCCAGGAGATGCTGCACTCACATGCGTTACTCCAGGAGATGCTGCGCTCACATGCGTTACTCCAGGAGAATGCTGCACTCACATGCTTTACTCCAGGAGATGCTGCACTCACATGCGTTACTCCAGGAGATGCTGCACTCACATGCGTTACTCCAGGAGATGCTGCACTCACATGCGTTACTCCAGGAGATGCTGCGCTCACATGCGTTACTCCAGGAGAATGCTGCACTCACATGCTTTACTCCAGGAGATGCTGCACTCACATGCGTTACTCCAGGAGATGCTGCACTCACATGCGTTACTCCAGGAGATGCTGCACTCACATGCGTTACTCCAGGAGATGCTGCACTCACATGCGTTACTCCAGGAGATGCTGCGCTCACATGATTAGAGCCTGATGACTATCTCTGTATATCTGGTTTATGTTAATGTTAAGGTTTGTTTCATTATTCCTCAGTGTCTTAATAAAATATACCACAATACAGAATCACAACCAGTGCAAGATTGAAAGAATATTCCTCACATATTGCAGAGCCACCATTCTCTGGCTCTAGATACAGAGCGCTGGGTGACACGTGAAGGTGGCGCTGTAACCCTGCTGGAACTGTCAGGAAACTCTTAATTGAACCCCTGTAAAACCATGCTTAACACAGGTTCCGATAGACTTGGCTGTAACCTGTGCACACAAAGAGACTACAGGTTCACCTAATCTCGGTTAATGAAGCCTCCTTAAAAGAAGGTCACACCCTCTGTTCCAGACTTAATCATTGAAGTTAGAACTTTGCACCAAGCTGACCTGTTCTCTGAAACTCCTTGTTCCTGGAACCTTCTGATCACCCTCTGGACTACTTACCGGTTAAACCCTCTGGACTACCCATCTGATTACCCTCAAGTACCCATCTGGAAACCCTCCTGTGAACCATTTACTCCTCTGCTATACCGGTAACCCCCATTCATTTGCTACCAGTTCCTCCTAATTGGATTTAACGTGTATGACCCCTGGCTATGGACTTCTGATTATTCTGTGATCTGTACTCCACGACTCCTGCTTTAAACTCCGACTATGAGATTGCCTTACCCTATATCTGGATACCTTGCCATGGACATTATTATTTATCTGTCTAGTTAGTATTCTGTTATTTTCTATCCAGTATCTGCCCCCCTATTTAGTTCAGCGTATCTTCGGTTTCCTCCTGTGCCTTCTAATTCATCCTGTTTAATCCTTTCACCTTTGCATTCTGCTCTTTGCCTCCGTCTATCTTTAGCCCTACATAACCATCTAGTTTCTCACCTCTGCTTCCACGCTTATCATTCTCGGCCATCCATCTTTATTCAAACCTTTTTCCTATATCCTTCCTATACTTCAGTTAGTTACCCATCTTTCCCTCTTTTCTATACCTCTTGAGTCGCTTCTCATATTCATTTACTTCTGCTGTTTTATGTTTATTATAAATAAATATCTTGTTTGACCCCACAACCTGCATACTTCAATATGGCTCACTGCATACTGGGCACACACCTGCAATCCATGCAGAGTTCCTATGACAGTAACCCTGCTGGCAGAGAACGCAGAGATAACATAAAAATGGCAGCTGCTTGGGGGTGGGTACATTTTACATCCAAATAAATAAAATGTGGAATCAGCAAGTGTGATCCCAGACGTGTTTCACCTCTCTATGTGCTGGATTCCTCATTATGCCTCCACATTAATGTCACTTTATATATTAATGTTATGCAGTATATCAGCTTTACTCCCGTCACCAAACTGTACCAGGCTCTTAGCTGGAAATCTCATAGGTTCAAATCCTCCCGAAATCTGAGATTCTTATACCAGTATGTTTGAAATTCCCGCGTTCCAACCTCAGAACATATAAAATGAAACATAAGTCGATTATAACAATAAATAATAATAAAGTAATGCATAGGGCTAATAATACTTCATACTAGGGATGCACCGATACTAGTATTGGTATCAGGGCCCATACCGGTATTTACACGATTACTTAGTACCTCTGCTGATACCTGGCAGCAATCGCTTGGCTGGCTTGCCGGTATCCGAGGGGGCTGCTGGTAGAATACATTAATAGCATTCTGCCAGCATTTCACTCCAGCTGGCAGTTTTGCATCAAGTGGCCACCAGGCTGTAAAGCAGGCTCCAGCCGTGCTCCCGCATGATCTTCGGGCCTTGTAGATATGAGCCCGGTATGCAGTGATATATATATATATGTATACTGTAGTCACTGTGTTACATGTTTACAGGCGCATTCTGTATATAGTTACTGTGATACAGGTTTACAGGCGCATTCTGTATTGAGGTATGTTAGTAAGGAGCTCTTAAGGGACTTTAGACTGGGGGAAGATTTGACGGCGTCTGGGAGGTTATTTCATATTTACGGTGCTCTGTAGGAAAATGAGGATGGAGCCACTTTCTTTTTGTATTGTGGTATTGTAAGTAAGGTGCTGGTCCTGGATCGAAGGTTATAGGATGAGGGAACTGCTGGGAAAGCAGCATATTCAGGTAGGGTGGTAGCTTCCCAGAAAAGCTCTTAAACACCAGGTTGGAAAGGTGAAGGGTGCGTCTAGATTCCAGCGACGGCCAGTTTAGTTCTTTTAACATGTCACAATGGTGTGTCATGTAGTTACATTGTAGCACAAAGCGACAGAATAAGGTACACAATGTAGTAAGTTTCTGGAGGTGTGTTTGCGGGGCAGCTGCATACACTACATCTCCGTAATCAATAGCCGGCATAAGCATTTGTTGTACAATCTGCTTTGTTACCACGGGGCTCAGGCAGGATTTGTTTCTGTACAGGGCACCTAGTTTGAGGGAAAGTTTAGATGAGAGTTTTTTCTGTACAGAGCACCTAGGGAACGGAGGGGCAGGTCACTCTGAAAGGAGGAGTAAGTCACGAAACAGCCCTCCCTGCTTCTGTTGCAGTCACTGGAGGATTTCCATCTGTGAAGACTGAGGATTTTTTGTGATATTTTTTTTTATGAGACAATGAGGAGAAAAGGGATATTTGTATAAATGTGCATAAAGCGCCTCCATGCTGTCACCATGCGGCTGCTCGCTCCACTGACCCTCACATTATTCTCCGTATTCCTCCAGATCGCAGGTGAGTAAATCTCCTATACAGAGTGACCTGTGCATACACAGAGCTTTATATAGAGTGACCTGTATATACACAGAGCTTTATACAGAGTGACTGGTGCATACACAGAGCTTTATATGCAGTGTATTGCTGTACCTGAAGGGGGGGGGGGTTACATGGTGCAGACAGATAATTTAAACAGATCTTTAAAGCAGGAAGATTGATTTGGTGTAAACACAGGGTGGATACAATGTATCATGAGGTACATAAAGGGTGGATACAATGTATCATGAGGTACATAAAGGGTGGATACAATGTACAGGTATGGGGTGTCACAGGGTGGATACAATGTATTGGTTCAGCAGGATGTTAGAATCTTTGCACATTCTGAGGGTCTGTTTATATTTCAGTGTTTAGATTTGGGGTAAATGTAGGTTTGGGGGGATTTACACTTTCAGGACACTTCAGGACAATTGTGCTGCACTTTCTTTTACCACCATTCTTGCTCTGCACATCCTTGTCA